>QFAX02000190.1:0-241699 GCA_003412495.2 Echium plantagineum
CTCATTTTTCTCAAGTATATACATTTAATTCCAGTATAATGACTTTCATCGCTCAATCAGTTTCCGCCGCATAATTAGGAGGATGTATATAACTAAAGTATATTCATTATTATATTTATAACGGTTTTTCTAAAAAATGCCTTTATGGCACGGGTTAATAGTAAAAAATGCACATTTTAAGCCTTATTGTCAAACCATGGTTAGTTTAAATAGTTTCATTCCATTTTAATAGTAATTATCTTCCTTAATTTAGTCAATTTAATCCGTCCATCAAGTCCTCCCATTCATTAAAACAATGCAATCAACTTTACTATATGTTTACTATATGTAAGACTCCATTAAAATCCAATACGTTTGCTGCAATATTATTACTCAAAAAATAGTTGAGGTTCTTGATATGTCTGAGGACGAAAATCAAATCACTCAAGACTATGTTGATGCATTAGTATATTTAAATGAGCAGTTGACTTTTGGGAATTTAATTGTCATTTTTATTATCGTCGTGAATACCATGTTTATTATCATTGTTTAATCGAGTGCGAGCATGATAACTCAAGAAAGAAATAACTATTAGAGCCTAGGACATTGATTATTATTTGACAAAGTGAATACCCATATTCCTTGTCCATTTCAGATTCAAAAGAAGACAAATAAAAAACCTTCTAATAGAATGAACGCCAATTGATTCATCTACTTAAAATGAGTTGGTTTCAATATAAAAAGATTTAACTACCTGAAAAAAAATGATGAAAATTGAATAAATTAAAGTCAACAAGCATATACGCATAATAAAGTTGATTGCAGTGTTTTAATGAATGGGAGGACTTGATGGATGGATTAGTTGACTAAAATTAAGGAAGATAATTACTATAAAATGGAATAAAATTATTTAAACTAACCATGGTTTGTCAATAAGGCTTAAAATGTGCATTTTTAACTATTAACCCGTGCCCTAAGGGCACATTTTAGAAAAATCGAAATATAATTCTAGTAACGACCGGATAATTTATGTAAATATACATATTATATTTCGAATATAATTCAATGCATAAAAGCTCATCAGTGGTATCAGAGCCTAGTTTTAGATTATAAATATGTAATTTAGTGAGTATTGCTAGAATAATTCTTGTAAATATGTGTCTGTTGCAGTTTGGTCCCAGTTAGTTATTGGTTTGTCGAAATGGTCCTAGTAATTGGTACATTTTATGCACCTTAGTCCCTAAATTAAGCTGATCGTTAAAATTAGACACATAAATGTAGAGGAAAACGCGATTACAACTTAATATAAGACTAAAACAAAAAATTGAACACCTAAAAAAGTATGAATACAATATAAATACAAATCTAATAATTCATAGTAAGATACAAAATTTACTATTCCCATATATTTAAGTAATACAAAATATGAATATAAATCAAATAATCCATCCTAAGATACAAAATTTATTATTCATTAATATTTAATTAATAGAAAAATATAAATACAAATTAAATAATTCATTTTAAAATACAAATTTCATTATGCATATATAAGGTATTTACAATTACAAAATAAAAATAATAATCTATACTTAAAAATTTCGAACTCAAACTCGAACTCCCCAGTGAACATTATTACTATTGTAGTTTTCCATGAACCTGGCCAACAACTTTCCCATTTCCACCACTGCTACCTTCTCGGTCTCGAAAATCAGCTGTTGTTATGGTTGTTGACCAATTGTATGCTCCACAAGCCATCTCAAAATACCCAATCAACAAGAAGACTCCCACCTGCAAGTTTACTCTCAATTAGACTACCTAATTCAATATTCTTTGAGGGTATTAACAAACCCTTTATCAAACTGAATCAAATTCCTTCAGAATAGCCTTTTATTAACATTTTCAAACACTGTTCTTCATTTTTTTCCCTTTTCAATTCTCCTTTTTGTCTTTATTCAACTTTTTCCCCAACAAGTTTCCTCGTGTACCTAATTCCCTACGTTTTTTTCATTCGTGTTACTACATTATCCCATAATTGGTAGTAATGATTTGTTTTGTATTTACTTATATAAATTCTCACATATATACATAAAAGAATCACAAAAACCTAACAAAATACTCATACATTATTCAGAACAATTTGTTCAATGTTTTGATACGAGTTTTCAGAGGTTGGTTTGAATGTTAATTTATTTTTAAATGGAAATTAAATTTCTTAGATAGTCAACCTATATAGATAAGGAGAAGTATATTCATATAGAAACAAGATGAGTTATGACAAATTCCACTAGTTCGAGACCCTTTTTAGCTATAATGGAATCATGTTTATGTCAGAATCGTATAAAGTAAAGACATGTTCCAATATTACATGAGGACGACTTACAGAAATGTAGTGCGTGTTAAAGTTGTCCTAATGAGTTGAAAGTCAAAGAGTTGGAACTTCAGTTATGTTTTACTATGCGTCCCCTTTTATAGTTCACTCGCCCATGATTTGTTCCTTTCGTCCCCTTTTACAGTCCACATATAAAAAAAGACGAATGCATAAAAAAATAAAGAATGGTTCCGTGCATTTGTACTAAATAGAATTGAAATATTGAGTTGTTCCACTCATAAGAGTAGTATTATTTAGGAAAAAAAGTATTATTATGTCCCCCTATTTGGAAAAGTAACAATTGAGTATGTTTCAATTGGGGACAGAATAATAATTTCACTTCTTAAAAAACATTAATATGATGTGGGTATAATAGTCTCAGAAGAGCCGAACTAAATTAGAAGCAAATGATACGAATTATTAAACTAGACTTCTTATAACATATGAGAATCAAATCTTTGATTAATTAGTACAAGATCTCACATGGACTCTAAAGTAGTGGATCAACTCATTTTAGTTGAATAGAAAAAATTATGTATAAACACCTCATTGTTTGATCTTCTTACTGAACAAAACACATGATTGATAACATTCACAATAATGAGTATTCTTGTCGACCGGATCTTGAACGCATCTAGCACCAGTTATTTTTTTGTCTGAATGTTTTCTGCATTCACCTAGACAATGTTTGGAAGCGTATGGCCTGTTGCAGGGATCTGGAAGAACAACGAGCATTGATTGTCTCCTTTTGCAACTGCAAACATGTCATTATTGTCTGCAAAATTTAAATACAACTAATTAAGTTTAAAAAAGAGTGATATATATGTTTTCTTGAATTTTTTGTACTATTATCATCTAGTTAATTCGATCAAAATCGATAAAATTAAAGGTTTTATTAATTTAAGTTTAGTAAGGATATAAATCCACCTCAACCCATATTAGTATATTTGTTTTAGGTAGAATCTGGGAGAACGAAATTTTTTTATATTTTATTATGTTTGATACCTTAATTGATTTCTATCCTAGTGGTGTGTTTGGATCAGGGGAGGGTTATTCTTAAAATTATCGTAGGAGAAGAGAATTAGAGGGAGTCACGGAGACTACATTTTATTGTTGTTTGGATACCAAACTGTGTGCTAGGAAAATTAGGGGAAATAAAGGACAATATAATTAAAATATGTTATTCACCTTCATTAGACTAGCATTTAAGGGGACAGAATTTGAGAGAAAGTAGGGAGAATGTGAGTGAATTAGTGGTAAACATTAATTATATCACTAAGTTTATTTAGGGAAACCAAAAGAAAAAATAAGTATGTTTATCATGTAACTATACAAATATAGGGCAAGTAATTGGTTCCTAAATACAATTTCGATGGGCGTTTCATGCACAAATATCAAGCATAAAAACTATTGTCATAGAAGATGATAGAATAAATCGAAACGAACCTAATATGAGACAAACACCAGAAAAAAGGACAAGTATGCTAGTTTAGCCATCTCAAATGTTGATTAAGAAATTACTGTATCTTGCTATTGACTTATTAGAACTAATTAACCGAACTTATATAGAGTTTAGAAACCTCAAAATGGTATGATTCTTTGTATTGAATCCATAACAGATAAATCCTATACTGTATGATGCCTAAGGTATTCTCGAAATTTTCCATTTATAAAATTTATTTAGATGGAAGTTATCTTTTCTCTTTACTATTAAAGAAACTTTAGTTGTTAGTTACCTAAGTAAAAAATCATGACATAAATCTCTTTAATTATAGTATAATAGTAAAATTATTTTTCTATCTCATTGATGAATCTTTTTAAAAATATATCAATTAAATGCATTTGATTACTTGAATTTGTTATTGATTTAATTTTTAAATTATTGACGAAATCTATGTAACCATAATATTTAGATAAAGAAATATTAACTAAATAAATTATTAATTCGTAAAGGCATTGATTGTGCGCCGTAGTTATTGTATCTATAATCGCAAACATGGTAGTATGGTACTCCCTCCATTTCAGTTTAATTGACACTTTTTTTTGTAAACTAGCGATGATGACTTTAATTAACATTTTAAAATTGAACTTTGACCAACAATTATTTATTACTCACTCTATAGAGTAGTTCGTAAAAGTTTTTATGAGAAGCCGATGGCTCAATAGACCAGTGGCATTTGACTTAAGCTTCCAAAGAGGATGTGTTGGTTCAAATCTTATTGTTGTTGGAGACAATTTGTCTCATTTTTCATTCTAATTGTTCATTAGTTAACACCTCCTCTAGCTATCTATTAGAGTATTTTTTTTTTTTTTTTTGATAATTAGCGATGAATTGTGATTACAATGATATTACAAACATGAATACAGAAATTGCTAACTAATAGAAAGTTAGAGTATAATATGAGACAAATATGTCTCCAACAAGGTTCGAACCCATGACTTCTTACATGAAAGGTTGGGCCGGATGCCACTAGGCTATTGAGCCATCGGCAGCTATCTATTAGAGTATTAGTTAATATTTCTTTATCTAAATATTATGGTTACATAGATTCTTGATATATTAATGAACTAATAACAAAATTATTAGAGTATTAGTTAATATTACAAACAATCAATGACCTCAAATGGAGTACCCAAACAATTGATCATCTCCCTGGACTCCTTGAACATTTCTGCTGCATTTTTTACGTATTTGTTGTACGGAGTACCCAAACAATTGATAATACGTTGTAATCAATTTAAATTCACAACGAACTCAAATTTATCATGATTTATCATTGCGATGTATATTTGCATAAATTGATAGTTTAAACATTATTTAAACTCAAAATATTGTGTTCAACTTAAAAAGATTCAAATTATATTCAAAAACAACATGAATGTACCAAAAGAACAAACTTTAAACATATATCTATACTTTTTAGTACAAATTTACCCATATATTCATGAAAAATCTTAGAAAAGATTCAAACTTTTGTAGAAAAGATTCAAACTTTGTTCAAAAACCGTCAAATAACATAAACGCAATACATATAAAGTATAAAGTTAATTAAAAATATGATTTTAACTTAACAAAAATTGAAAACGTGATTTTGAGTCTACTAAATTGAAAAAGATTGAAACTTTTGTTGAAAAACTTTCAAATAACAAAAAGGCAATACACATAAAATATATAACTAATTGAAAAACGTGATTTTGAATCAATTATATTAAAAAAACGGGATTTTTACTCAACTAAATTGAAAAAGATTCAAACTTTTGTAAAAGAAACCAACTTTAAATAACAAAACACAAACGAAAAGGAGAAAGTGAAAATAAAGATTCCGGCGAAGATGAAGATTCCGGCGAAGATGATGAATCCGGCGATGATGAAGTGAGAATTAGAGAGAAATAGAGATAGAGTGAGATGTAGAGAGAGTGAGAAGAAGACGGTGGGAGGAAGAGAGTGTATAGACATGAGTGTATGATAGGTTTAATGAAGGGTAATTTAGTCAGTTCACCATAATTTTGTGGTACTCTCCAAATAAAAAAGATTTCATGTTTTTTTGCAAATACACACTCATAACAGTGATAGTTTGCCAAATTTCTCCTCATAACAGTGGTAGTTTGCCAAATTTCTCATGAGGTGACTACTATTTCCATGGTGGATCCTCTGTATCAGATTACAAAAACACACCATATCTTTTTCTTCATGATCGTTGATATCTGAGATCGAATCGCAACATTCTTTGTTCGGTGTTTAGATCTTTCGAGTTGTATATCTCAAACAAGCTGTGAATTTTGTGACAAATATTCCACTGGAATGCAGGAAAACGAGTTCTGTTGCAAGACAGTTTATATCACCATCGATGGTGATGATGGTGGTGGTGATGGTCGATGGTGATGGTAGTGGTCGATGATGGTTGTGGGGAAAGTGGTGGTTGAAAATTGGGGAAGATGAAGTTAGTGGTTTAATGAGGGGTAATTTAGTCCATTCACCCAATTTTTATGGTAATTTCTAATAAAAAAAATAAACCATGGTATTAAATTGATACCTTAAGGCTCAAACCATGGTATTTTACCAAATTTCTCTCGAAACTTATAATGTGTTGAACTAATCTCACTTTTGTCATGTCATCCCCTGCCTCTTTTCACTTGCGACTTGTGAGTTGATTATTAAAATGGGTTAATGGAATCAAAGATCATTGAAAGTATCAAAGATCATTTTAAATGGACCATGTTAAATCATTCAACTGCATTTTTTTTGGGAAAGCTTGGTCACTGGACCGTTTTGAAAGATTTTGGGTGCACTGCGTAAGTTTTTAAGGAGGGCAATTTTGTCCGTTGACATTTATAGACATTTAATCATCGTGTTCAAAAAAGATTTAACTTTTTTTTAAAAATTCTTAAAAAAGAAAAAGAAAGAAAACTGAAGAGAAAAAAAGAGTGAAAGTAAAGGAAAGTGAAAAGAAAGGGACAAATTTAATGTTTGCGTAGAAAAAGAGAGATCAAGTTTATTTTTTGTCTAGAGAGCATTTTGCTCTCCTCTTTTTCATATAATAAGTAATGTTATTTGCGGTTGGAATTAAAATAGAAAAAGAGAGATCAAGTTTATTTTTTGTCTAGAGAGCATTTTGCTCTCCTTTTTTTCATATAATAAGTAATGTTATTTACGGTTGGAATTAAAATTAGAGTAAGTACTGTTAAAATGGTACAAAAATGACTAAATTACTCCTGTCGAAAACTCACAAAATCATATTTTATCAAAAAAACGCGAGAGTGGGTCGTTTTGTACACAATATCCAACGTCGGCGATCGAAAACAGTCAAACGTGAAGCACAGTGCGTAAAGGTGCCATTTGCTCCCAAAAAAAAATCTAAATTTTCCCTCATTCACCCCAATCCAAACAGACTATGTCTCCAACAACTACTCTAGTTTCATGGTTAAATAGTATCCTTTGCCAAGTTTCACACAACATACTCATCAGATATCCTAGTTTTGGGAACAACGGCCAATGGTCTTTGACATCGCCTCGAGAGCAACCAAAAACTCGATGATCCTGACAATAGTATCAAGGGACAAATGTATCTTGTAACAGAATGTGAAACCGATAACTCGATGGCAGACGGAGCAGCAGCCTTCCATCCATCGGAAAATCTGGTCCCCCGCAGACGCCAGTATGCCTAAGAATAATATCTATTCTTGAAAAGCTGGACGTTAACAGACTTCAGTTCTCAAATCACAAGCAAAACATTTACCAGGAAGCAAAAACTACGTCGTTGCTGGTTTATAGATTCTGCATCAATGCATAAACTAGAATATCCATAAGTGAACCATTGCAGAAAGTTGACATAATTTCAGCACTAAAGCAGCCATATAAGGTAATATGTCGTCTCTATCGAGATTCAAGAGCGATAAACTATGAAATTATCAGGAAGAATTGAAGAAAACAGTACTCTTTGTAAGATTTGCAGGACTAAATTTTATATACCATATCTAAGAGAGCTACATTGTTTCAGTATTTTTCTGTTACCCGAAATGAATATTATTTCTGTAACACAAATGACCATGTTGGGTCAGTTAAAACGTATAGAAAACCGAAGAATGACACATATGTCTCTGAACGCTAAACAACCAACTCAACTCGCAACAAATGACTTCGTTTTCCTTAGTCAGTTTCGTTATCGAGACCATAAAGAAGGCCGGCACACTTTGGAGAACCATTAAAGTAGACATCCTTCAACTTCATGAATGCAGCTAGCGTGAGCAAACAATCTGACCCAGCCTGATGCGAGTTTCCAATTCTCTGAATTCCAAGCTGCGTGGCTAGTTTGTTTAGTCCACCATAAAGGCCGTTACAACACCTCATCATACGCTCAACGTCATAGAATATAGGAAAAAATATGTTCATCATCTCAAAGAACCCCGCAACAGTCCCAGGCAAAAACCGCCAAGTTAACAACTTCAGCAAGTAACCAAAATCGTATGAGCCATGGAAAGTCACCCAATGCACATCCTCGTTCAAAACAGCCCCGGATGACATCAACAACTCACTAAACTGCATGCAATTTATCCCCATCTCATTGTTCTTCTCAAAATTAATCCCAGATTGCCTCAACAACTCAACAGAAGCAGGCACGCAAATATCCTCGTTGATGTTAAATTCACGGAAGTTGAACTGCCACACGCAAAATCTATCACCTCCACAAGTGGGCAAATTCCCATTTTCATCAGAGAATGCCAGACCCAATTGGATCAATTTTAACCTATCAACATTATCCTTCAAAGTCAGATAGTCCTTCACATTCGTATTCTTATACTCCCCCACACGCCCTAGCACAGTCCCGGGAAACTCCGTATCCATAGCTATATAAGGATACTCATCAACTATATTTCTTATCAAAGAAAACTCTGCTTCAAGATTATGAGCCCAAACATCTCTAATATCATATCTATCATCCTCCGGTAACTCCATCATTCTGTATCTTCTTTATCTTTCTGAATTTTAAACTCAACTATCATCAAAACTCCTTATTCTCCTACCAAACCTACAAATTTCACCAAACAAGAAAAATGAAAACATGTAACACAGGTTGATACTAGCACCTAACTGAACCATTCTCCCTCAATCTCAAAACAACAAATTCTTGATTTTACACTCCAAAATTCTCAAAAACGCATACACGATTGATCATTACTCGCACGCCAAGTAAACCATACTTCGTCCATAGCGAAAAAAGATGAATTCTTGATTATATTTTTCCAAACATTCTCAAGATAACATGCACCATATAAACCATACGTCCTCCATAGAAAAAAAGAAAGAAAAAAATGATTTCTTGATTACATCATACTACTTCCATCCCCAAAAAGATTAATCACATTTTCGAAAATTTCACAAGAAAACATGAACCATATATCAGTATTAGCTAACCAAGTAAACCACCTCAAATCCCAAAAAACATTGTCAAGAATCATTATCAATAGACATGATCAACAAATTTTGCACCCTTAATTGATCAATATAACTTAACTCTCCATCGAAATTACCATATTAAAAATACATTTGCCACCAAATATTGAAGTTAGTATAAAGAATAAAGATAGACCCAAAAGAAGATTCTTGACATTTAGTTCAAAAATGAAAAAATCGATATAAAAAGTTCAAAAAATTGACAACATTTTTGGGACAGAGATGAAGATTGCTGACCTTAAAGATGAAGAAGTGTGAAGCGAAGAGTGAGAGAAGAAAGAAGGGGGAGGAATTCGTTGACCAGTAATTTAAATGCGAGGGAACCACTATGTAACACACAATTTTAAAAGGCCTTTTTGCATCTAGCCACGTGAACTATTAGTGTCTTTGTAAATGAAAATTTATATTTTTTTTATTGGAAATAGACACCTGAGCCGCTGAACTTTTGACTTTTCGCCTTTTTTTTTAGCATTTTTAAATATTCTAAATAATTCACAAGGGCAAATTAGTCAAGCCATCTTATAAACTAACCAAACCAATATAAATTAACCAAACCCACTAACCCCGTCTCAATTTGTTAATCCAACTTATTAAACATCATCTTCAACCTCACCTCCTCACAATCCACACTGATACATCTGCCTAAACTTGGCTAAGTGCAACATATTGGTGATGCACAAAACGAAAGCTTCCACGAATCACATACAAGATATAATTATGCTACAGCGTTCGGTCACCATCATCAGAAATATGAGAGGCGGCAGCAGCACTAGCAGCATTTGGGACAACCCCTGTGGAGACACTTAGTTTGGACAAATGGAGCAGCCTCTAATAAATAAAAAAGGCAGACGTACGAGATGACAAACAATTGGTGATGTTATAAATACCTGGAGCAGTCAAAATCGGAGGAGAACGTCGTCAACAAGGGGAGGTCGGTGACCAGAGGGCCGGGGGGAAAGAGTGACCTGAATTATCATATTAATATACCCCATGAGAAAACAAGGGAATTAATCTCCAAGAAGGACTGAGCCACGTTAGCCGAGGGAGATCATGTACATTTTTCACAGTTCGAATTCTTCTTCTGGTACGGGGGGGATGTGGTGGGAGTGGGGGTAGATTGGGGTGTTTTGAAGAAGAAATGGGTGGGATTTAATTTTAATTATGTACCATTTTAATTTTAATTAAGAAATTCGAAGCGCAAGGAATCGAAATATGTTATCAAATACGAACTTAATAAAACAAGTATCGAATATTGAATACGAGCCGAATATCACAATTATTCCTTGGAGAATTTTTGAAGGTTTTTATGTCATAATTTGGATTGAAATATTCCTTGTATTCCAAAACAATCCTTAATTTCAACCTTAGGAAATAAAGAAGTTCCATGATATTGAAGAACGGCTAAGTCGTGCCACCTAAACTTTTCCTCAATTATTGATGCCTAAATATTTTTTTTCAAGGTGAACCTGAACTTTTCCCAAATTTTCTTATATGATTAACTTGCCCTTGAGTTAAGCATTATTGAATTATTTAAAATGTGCAAAAATGCTAAAAAGGTCAGAAAGTCGAAAGTTCAGGTGCTCAGGTGCCTATTTGCAACAAAAAAAAGCATAGGTTCTTATTTGCAAAGATATTAATAGTTCAGGTGGCTAGATGCAAAAAAGTCTTTTTCAAAACTGAAATAACTATTTTGATTTTGATTGAAACTTCATCAAACACTACACTTACAAATAGGGGGACAAAATAGTCATTTCCCTCTTCAAAAAAACAATACTTGCTACTATATTGGTGTGTGCATAACAGATCAGACTATACACACACCTAAATATTGCTTTTTATGACTCAAATTACTATTTTAATCGACTACTACATTTAAAAATAAGTAGGGTAGAATAGTACTTTCAATATTTAAAAATAATATATGGGGACCATTCTTATGTTTATATAACAACTCTTTATTTTATATAACAAATCTACCAACGTCCTTTCACAATAAAAATAGAATCCAAGACCTCTAAGTCATTGAAAAACCTCACAACCACTAAATCATATTGATATTTCATTAAAATCTAGTTAGACCAAAAAAACTTAGTACACTAGGTAGACTAAAAAAACTTTTATTCCATTTAGATCTAGTTAAAACCCAATTAGCTATCCACTGACAGTGCATATTGATATTCCATTTAGTTAAATATTTGTTTACCTATTAGAATAATGAATATAACAAATTTCATCAATAACATACATTGAATTCAAGTAGTTACAAGAATTTAGTTGATATAGTGTTTCTCAAAAGAGTTTAAAATGAGAAATAAGAAAGCTTAAATTCTTTCTCCTCACTGAACTTTCACGATTTGATAAGTTTGCCCCTCTGAAATTTTAAATCGGTTTACGTGCCCTCAAATTATCAGAACCGGTCATTTTGAGGATTTTCAGGTTAACAAATTTTATATTCAAATGAAGGGTAAGATAAAAATTCAATATATAACAGGCATATTAGATCAATTTGTAATATATAAAATATTTTGAGGCACTTTAAAACAAATAAAATTATTATAGACAAAAAATAAAAAATAAAATCTTTTCCTCACCCCCACCCCCACCCCATAGTCACCAATCCCCCTACCCCACCCTCCCTAGCTCCCACCGGTCACCTCCCCTTCCCCTTACACCTGCAGCTCATATGGAGGAAGGATAGAGTGTGCTTTGATTGATTGCTCTTTTCAACAGTATTGGTTGCTTAGTTCAGGTTGAAGCACCCTCATATCGCCATCGCCATGTATATTATAAGTTGAATTTCTAATGTATTTAGTTTATTAAAATTGATCCAAAATGTATATTAGAAGTTAAATTCCTCTTCGTCCTTGATTAACACTTGAAATTGATCAATTTTAAGCTGAAAATCCTCAACACGACTAGTTCGAATAGTTCAGGAGGTAGGCTAATCGTCATAAAATTTCATAGGAAAAACTAACTGGATTAAAATTTAAGGGTTAAAAAAATTTAGGCCATATAATAACAATTTTAAACTTATTTTCTATAATTAATGATATATTTTAAACTTTTTAACTAACTACTAATTAACTATAAAATGAAAAAAATTTAACTACCAACTAAAAAGAATTAAAAAATGAAAAATATGAGAAAGTGTCGTAGGGCATTTTTATGCCTTACACATTATATATACTAGCATAAATTAGAACCTTATATCTGTCCATCGAACTTGAATCGAAGGTTTGGTTTCAACTGGAACCATATATATTATTTCTGATTATTATTACTATTTTAATATTTTATAATTACAGTTTTTATATTTTGATTAAACTTGACACCTAATTAAAATCGAACAAGAAGACTTGTTTCTAGTAGTTTGATAATGACACACAATGACTCAATGTTAAAAGTGACACAAAATTAGGAAGCTTAATAAATTATCCAAGGCTTCTAGCCTAGTGTGTCGGACTGGAGTCTCTTTCCAAGTTATCTCGGGTTCGAATCTCGCAGAGGAGTATATTTAAACATACTTCCTCTGCTTTTGTGGCTGCCTTTGCAGCGTTTTCGAGGCTGCTTGTGCAGCATTTCAGTACCCACTATGTGGGATTTCAGGCATTTCGGCGATTTCCAGTTGATATCGCATGACTATTTGTAATTTTATTGTTTGAATAAAAAAAATAAATTAAGAATTTTTTACATTTTAACCATTGATTACTACACTCTATTGCCTCAATTTTACATTTCGTTTTACTATTTAAAAATCTGTATATATGTAAAAAATGAAGAGGAATGTGAGTGTTGTCAACTATTTAAAAATCTGTATATATATAAAAGATTAAGAGGAATGTGAGTGTTGTCAAACACCTAAATTAATGCTTATGGTTATATACTATTTTGCTCACTATTTTAAATGCTATACTAAGGCATTTTTTGTCCCTACTACTATGTTATCTTCTAGAGATTAGTGATGAGATACATTATTTTTCCTTTTTTCTTTTTTTAAAAAAAAGGGTTACCTTTGATTTTTATTAATACGAATAATGTGATAGACATGGAGAGATTGAGGTCTATGTTAACTTGTTGATCAACGATATAAAGTTAAATACATAAATAAATGACTATGGTCCAGAGATGTTGTAAGTGTGTCTTGTGCTCATAAATTGAAGATTAGAGTGAAATCGGAGAGGCTTTGTTGCCTAAACATAATTATTCCTTGCTTTGAGAAAAACAAAATATGTTTAAAGGATGATGTTTTAAATGTGACTTTTACTAGAATTGTACCGTCAAACAGTGGAACTGTCCAAATCGGTCAAACTGAATCAAATCGAACCGATATGATATGTTTTAAATGTTTTTGATTCGACTTTGATTATGACTTTTCAAATCATAAATTATTCTGTTTGGTTTTTGTTTTAATTTTTAAAAACCGCAATAACCGTACCGAACCGACATTAAATAAATATATTTAAATATAATTTAGTATAAAATAAAATAACTAAAGATAAAGATTAAAAGCTAACCTAGTGACTAGAAGTCTAGAATGATTGCACTACATATTGGGCTGTTGAATGACCGGTCCACATTATATTATTATATAATATACTCATATAGTAATAATTTGATTATAATTTATAAATATGGATAGTTTCATGTTTATTATTATATTGGTCGGTATTCCAGGTCAGCATCACAAATTCACAATCACCGCACAAACTTTTTCTAGTGTATATGTTTATTCTCAATAATTAATATTTTAATAGTACTTGTTTACTCGTTTTCTAATTTTTGTTGTATAGTTTTGATTTATAATATATTATTCGGGTAAGAATTTCCAATATACAACTAAATATTCAATGTGTAATTATATTCTAGTACTACTAATATGTGATTAGAGTATAATGGTTTTTATTAATGTTAAATAGATTTAATTTGTTATAATTTTTTTCAATCATGTAGTTTCCATGAAGAAGAATCATAATGGAGTGCAAAAAAACTTATTATCTTTCCAAACCAAGAGGACTCAGCCAAACCTAGAAAACTTATACTCCCTCCGTTTTTTTTTTTGTCATCCTAGCAATTTGCACATAAATTAAGGAAAGCAAAAAGTGTACATTGAAAATGTAAAATGACAATCAATTAAAATTATATAATTCGTTGGTTGATAAATTCATAAGAAAAAATAATTAAAAAGTACATCGAAAATGTAAATTTACAATTAATTATGCTAAAAAGACAAATATTTAGAAACAAAAATTAAAGCAAGGATGACAAATAAAAAAGAACGGAGATAGTAATTTATAAATATGCATAATTTTTTGTGACCTTCTTTAAGTATTAAATGGGTAATATTTTTATTAGAATTAGTAAAGTTACAAATATATTTTAATAATTTAGACCTTTAAAACCGTCAAACCGAACCGCCCAAACCGCTAAACTGCCAAACTGAACGGCATGGTTTAGATATTGAAAAAGTCGGTTTTAATTTTCACTTTTTAAAAATCACTAGTATCGATTCAATTAAAATTCAACAAAAATCGTTCAAACCAAACCGTGTACACCCCTAACTTTTACACTATGCCATGTTGGCATTTTCGTATAATTGACAAGTCGAGCTATAACATATCCTTAATAGTGCTTCCTTCTTTAGTCCTCATTATGTAAGGATTTCTTGAACCTTTTGAGATGTATGTGTCTGTTAGGGTTATGGGTGACTAGCCATAAGCCCACTTAAGATTAGATTTAGACTCATATTTATATATATATATATATATATATATATATATATTATCTTTGTATCGTATGAACAATTATTATCATCAATAATATATCTCCCTCTGTATATTTCTACATGGTATCTGAGCCTATCGATTCTTAAGGCCTATCGATTTTGTTCATAATTTTTTTTCTATTTTATTTTCTTTACAATATTTGTTGAAAATATTGTTTTATTGAAATTTACTACTATATTCTTGTTGCAAACTCATGAAAATTTAGACAAATTACCATGAGTTTGAGGGAGGGAGATATGATTAGCGATAATGGGAGTATCCCATTGAAAAAAAGAAAAGAAAAAAGATTGATTTATTCTACTTCAAGTTGAAGTGGAAGTTTGAACGAGATCTGACAAGTTCGAAAAGATGGCGTTCCTGGCAGTTACCGATTGACGAATTACGCATGGTCTGGCGAGTCCTATACGCATGGTCTGGCGAGTCCTATACGCATGGTCTGGCGAGTCCTATACGCTTTGTCTGGCGAATCTGATACGCATTGTCTGGCGAGTCCTATACGCACTGATCTGACATGTTCGAAAAGGATGGCGTTCCTGACAGTTACCGATTGGCAGTTACCGATTGGCGAATTATGCATGGTCTGGCAAGTCCTATACGCATGGTCTAGCGAGTCCTATACGCAGAGATCTGACAAGTTCGAAAAGGATGACGTTCCTGGCAGTTGTTAATTGGCAAATTATACGTATCCGACACGCAGTGATCAGGTTCGAAAAAGATGGCGTTCCTGTTATTGATTGACAACATGTGTATTCTGGCGATTCCGATACGCACTCATCATGGATCCGGCTTGATCCAAATTACATTTTTTACACTATTATTTGATGTATTGCAAACTCATGGAAATTCTATAAAATTACCATGAGTTTGAGGGAGGGTGTTAGGCTAATGGGCAAGTAAGCCTAGCCCATAAGCCCGCAGTGTTAGAATTAGGTTTAATGTTTACCTGTAAATATAGGTATCTCTATATTGTATTCACAACAACAACTATTATTATCCTCAATAAAATATCTCCCTCTAGAAAAATAAAATAGAATGTTTTAAATCCCGCCGGTGAGTATCACATAGTAGAAAACTCACCGGCAGGGCAGCGGAAGTTGTACTTAGGATTCAAGGATCGATAGGCTCTAATACCATGAAGAAATATAGAGGGAGATGTATTATTGATGATAATAATTGTTCATACAATACAAAGATGTAAGCACAGAGTGTATTGGTCAAGTTTTTCTGAGAAGACCAACCGTTATACCATGTACGGAATAACAGTGCGTACACGTTCTAGTTACAAGTGTTAAAGAAATTGAATAATAATTCATTAAAGAAATTAAGGAAGATTCCAGAAGATCACGTCGAAGATTTGGAAGATCACGACGTGTGCCCAAAGAAACATGAATTAGGAAAAGATCTTGTCATTATGGAGCGTGTTTATTGTGTATTCTTTTATGGTAACTTTTGTTACTAAAGGGCGCAATCAATGACAAGATGAAGAGGGCCGAGATTCACATTCCATATGTGATGCACAAGAAGATACAACGTATATTGACCAAATCTGTCAAGATACACAAGGAGGCCCATGACCTAGACCTATAAAAGGAGACCTCAACTTCATTAGAAGACGTCGACTTTTGTAGAGAGCATAGAGCAAATAAAGAGGAAGGTCTTAGTATTTAGTATTTGCTAGGTCGTCTTATGTGTTAGAAGATTAGAGTTATCTTCTAACTGAATGTCCAGTTGATATACCACCCATTCGGTATAGTCAACAGTGATGATTTTATCTCTACCCTTCCATCTTTTCTTGTAAGTATCGGGAGATACATATGTAAGGGTTTCTATCATATAAGCGAGTCTAGGGTGTAGGCATTAGGGTACGGTGATCTTACTAAGTAAGTCCCTCCTTGTAACATCTCATTATAGTGAAGTTTCCCCTGGACAGGTAGTCCCCCAGATGTACGTGTGTTATCACGGAACGGGGTTACCAATAGTGTGTGCCTTTTACTATCTGTATCTTATTTTCTGTACACTGTCAGTTACACTGCTATAGCAGTTTAATAACCAATCAGGATTCACACTTTCAATTGGTATCAGAGCGGGCACTCAACACACAGAGTGTATTTTGTGAATTCCTGGAGCAATGGGACCAGTGTGACTTCAACCCCCACTCCTGCATGAGGATACAGATTTGATGTGTTGGAAGATTAAGATGACTATATACTTAAAAGCCTTAAGCAAGACAACCTGGCTAGCTGTTGTTAATGAATGGAAGCCTCCTACTGAGGAACTTGAAGGGATAACATCAGTAAAACCAGAATCAAGATGGAACGAATCTGAAGAAGAAGTTG
Source organism: Echium plantagineum (assembly GCA_003412495.2). NCBI lineage: Eukaryota > Viridiplantae > Streptophyta > Magnoliopsida > Boraginales > Boraginaceae > Echium > Echium plantagineum. Next base: position 17,422 of record QFAX02000190.1, read on the forward strand.
CACATTGGGAGCGTTGATAGTGGTAACCATATACATATAAAATGCCTTAGCCAACAACAGAGCCTTACATGCGCTGCTATCAAGTGTAAACTGAACATTGTTCTCTCTCATAGCAAAAGAATCTAGTGTTCACAAAGCCTGGTCTATCGAGGAGTATAACTCAAAATTTCTTCCACTCAAACTTGAGGAGATTGAGTTAAACTGGCAGGAGATCAAGATGAAATACCATGAGACCATACAAGATTATTTTACTAGATTCGAATAGCTGGTGAATCTAAGCGTCTCTGCTGGCTTGATAGGTCATAAGGCGAATTATACAAAAAAAAGTTTTAGTTCCCTTTCTCCAAAATTTCAGTTGAAGGTAAAGGCTATTGAGGAGATTGATCCCTTGTCTTCATGCGACATCTTTAATATAACAAGAAGCCTCTCCATCTATAAAGCTCAGCTTACGAAGAAAAATGTTATAACTACTGACCATGACATCAATTCAATTCAGTTAGATCAACCTAACCAGAAGAAAAGAGGTCTATTTAGGTGTTTTGTTTCTTCTACACCCCATGAGTCGGATAAAGATAATGTAGTGTCTGATGATGAGAATGAACTTTCAACTAAAGAACTAGAGACTGAATACAATCCACCTATTTCACAGCTGGAGTAATCTAACCAAAGCCTTCATTAAACTAAAAGAAGAAAAAGAAAAGCTTGAGTCTGAGAATGTATCCCTTCTCACTGAAAATTCAGAATACAAATCAACTGTTGGAATTTTAGAAGGAAAAGTTGCTAGCTTGAAAAAAGGTATAAAAATGATGAACTCTAGCACCAACATTTTGAATGAAGTTCTGCTTCTTGCAAAACAGCCTGGTGATCATGGTGGGATAGGCTTCGGTAATCAGCAAAGACGCCAAGAAGCTGGAAAGAAGGATAAAATTTTCAACTCATACTCAAGCTGGCCAAGTGGAAGAAAAGACAAGAAGAAAGTGGAGATGTATCAGCTGTGGAAAACGAGGACACATTGCTCCTTTCTGCTATAAGGTCTATGGCAAGGGAAAGAACAGATATATGCTCAAACAAATGTGGGTACCTAAGACTCAACTGGTAAGCCAAGTGGTAGTGACTGTTGATAAGACACCCCAGTATGAGGTTTGATACTTTGACAATGGTTGTTCAAGACACATGACTGGTAATGCTGATCACCTTGTCAATCTAGAAATGACAACCAAACAAGGGGTTATGTTTAGAGATGGGAATCAAGACACATTCATAGCAATAGGAACTCTTAATGTTCCAGCAATTCCAAGGCTGACCAAAGTAATGCTTGTTCAAGGTCTTACAGCAAATCTCATCAACATTAGTCAATTATGTGACATTGGAATGCATGTGGAATTCTCAAAGGAATACTGCCTTGTTATTAACAAATCCAGATCACTCATGATGAAAGGGCAACGTTCAAAAAAAGACTGTTATGTCTGGACATCACCTGATACTCAAGACACCTGATTTGATACTAACAATAACATTCTGAGCTATGATTTACCTTTGTATTCACAAACCCATAAAAGAGGTAATCAAACAACTGAAAGAAAAACTTGTATGTTTACTCAAGAAGAAGTTCAGAAAAGATTCAGAAGGCCTACCACTGAGGATGATGACCTAAGGAAAGATTTTAATGAACTAAAAGCAAAAATTGATCAAAGGCATCATTCAAGTCGAAATTCCAGAAAGTATCATGAGGATTACTTGTATAATTGGAGGAATCAAAAAGTCAGAATTAATCACCCAACAAAGCCTTCCTCAATAAAGTGGTATACCAATAGAAATGTGTTCAAAGCTACGGTTATTCATTGAAAAAAGAAAGTTAATTTTTGCAGAGGTGACGTCAGCACATGCAGCTTTTCGTGAAACGTGGGAAGTGGAGTAATGAGAGTATTTACCAGAAACACTTCATTGTTTCACCACTTACAATCCATTTCACAAAACCTTTCAACTGCTACACCTCCTTTCCTCAAGCAAATTCAGAAATTCCAATGGCAACCTCGAGTGACAACTCAAGCTCGGACAATAGCATTCCCATGCCGTTGCAAATGAGATTCCCTGGAGAACCTCTAAATGTGGAACCGCTTGTTGTGGTGATTACTGAAGAAACCCCTGGATTTGTTCGACCTGGAGAAGTACTCCTCCTTCCATGGACTGAATCAGGTACCTCTGTTGCTTCCCCTGTTTTACTATCCGAGCAATTATTTACGTCGGATTATACGGGTTTGTCTCCACCACCTAGGATTTTTAGTAGCTTAGGCCCTAAGAAATCAAACCCTTCAACCTCCAAAAAGAAAAAGGTTTTAAGGAAAGGAGGAAAGCCTGTTAGGTATGTCAAAACAGAGGACATATCTAAAATTCTGTTAAGAAAACCTTTGAGAAACAGAGAAGTCCTGATAAGAAGGTGACTGAGGATAGTGATGATGAGATTAAGATTACTGGGTCTACCAGTGTGATTGGCAGGAGACATACTAGGGCTAGTGTGGCTGCGATTAAGGAGAAAGCTAGTATGGGTCTACCAGTGTGGTTGGTGTTCATATATTTCAATTTGTTCAATTTTGCTTGATGTTTGAGAATTAAGAGAGAGATGATAAGAAACTAGAAATTGTGAGAAAAACGTAAGTTGGGGGACTGAGTGAAAATAGGGACTTAGTTGCAATTACTTAATTTTATAATGAGTATTTTCTAATTTAATGTATTAGGAGAATTCTTAGGAGAACAAATCTTAGAAGAACTGTAACCTATCCCCTTTCTATAACAATGTAAATTTGTGATAGGATGAATATAGTGGAGGAAAAATTCACAAACTAAGAATGAGAATTTTTGTGATCAGTGCAAATAATTGTAAACACTATTCATGTTATTTTCTATTAATACATCTTCTTTTAGAAATACTAATAATTGTAAACACTAACAATCATTGAAATATATTTTTTTTGTTCTATTGTATAGCATTTTTATCTCATTGTCAAATTTTTTTGTAGTATTGAAATATTTTTGTTTGTTTTGGTTCTCTTCTTTGGATAATTAATGCTATAATTGACAGTGTTTGTTGACTTCGATATAATTATGTAAAATTATTAATGTAATTGAAGAGTGTTACTTGGTATTTTGATTGGTCATCATATGTCCGAATTTGAAGAATACAGTGGAGTTATGAGTTTAGGCAAAAGAGAATGGCAACAATCACTGTTCAATGTCAACGATGACTGAATTCTTTCAATTTTTTTTGAACTTTGCCCTAATTAATTTTTTTTTTAATTTTCATCGCTAAAAATTAGGATGTAAACGCCAATTAATATTGTAGGTTTCATTTCTCCATCTTTTCAACAACAAAAACTACTTTTTCTTCCAATTTTAGTTTTTATGAACCAAACAATACGCTAGTTATTATATACTCAAATCATTCAATTATTATCCTTAAAAATGATGGTTAATGAGTTTGAGGAAGATCATCACTTTGATATCCAAATTAAGGAGTAGGTAGCATTTTGTATGGTTTGAAACCTTATTAGACAGTCTAGATAACCACTATATCTGCTAATGTGATTTAACTAAGTTTTAGTAACCACTATATCTTATCATATAATATGGAATGGATCAACTAGTTATTAAAAAATATGAAGTCCCATGTTCTCAATTTTCCATAAAAGTAGGAGAATAAAATATTTTTTGAATTTTGAATAAATATTTTATATAATCTATCTATATATACTTACATAATTGTAGTTGAGGTAAGAGAATTAAAAATTATATTTACTAACTATATTCACCTACGTATTAAATTATAATTTTTATTATTACTAATCATATGAATATTTTTCAAAGACATACCAAAATATTATAGCAATCAAAATGTAAATTATTTAAAAATAATAAAATAATCAACTTCTAATTTCATGTATTGGATGAAAAATTATGACTACTTACCTCCGTAGCAAGATGGTTGGTGATGAAAGGAGAGAGAACACAGAAAAAGAGTTGAAGAAATATGGAGGAAAATGATTTGGGGTTTGGTCGGAAACAAAAACAAATCATAATTTCAAGCATTCACTTCTTTTTTTTATATTTTTTAAGTGAGTCACCCCATTTTATATGAATAATAATAATTTATGTTCATTCAATTAAATAACTTAGGGAATATAGCTGTTTGAATATGACTGTTGGGTTATAGCTGTTAGTAATTTAATTATATTAGGATTTTTCCCTCATTAATAGATAAATTGCACAACGAGTAATTATAGTTATGATTGATTCTTTCATTGTATATTTTTCCCTCTAAATAGGTTTGTATATTTGAGTTTTATCAAGAAGTGAAAATACAGAAAATTATTCTTCTCTTCACAACCATTTTATATGGTATCAGAGCTTTATGCTAATTTTATATCCTAAGGCACACTCCTAACACTACTACAAAAATTCACTTAGAGAGGGCTTCAAAATGCACTTGGAAAACACATTTAAGTGGGCACTTGCGTGAAATACTTTACTAATTTATGTCTTTTTAATATCATTTATGATTTATTTTTTATATATATTATAATCATCAAATACTGTACTAAACAAGCTAAGCAATTATAATCAATAATATTCGATTGAAAATTATGATTAATGATATTTCATTAAAAATTATAATTAATAAAAGAGCAAATGGCTTCATCGATCACTCACGTTTGTTAAAAAACACTAGTCGATCACCCTAGTATGACTTTGTATACTTTCGATCACTCATGTTGGGTATTATGTGTACTTTTGGTCACTCACACATTTATTTAGTGCAACTCTTAATTTTTTGAAATTTTTAACATTTTCGTAAGGGTCTTTTAGTCATTTTCCCATAATTTTTTAACTTACATCAACTAACTTTCATTAACTTCCATTGCACTCTCCATTTCCATAACAAAATTATGAGAGAATGACTAAAATATCCTTCCCAAAATGTTAAAAATTTCAAAAAATCAAGAGTTGTACCAAAAAAACGTGTGAGTGACCAAAAGTATACATAATACTTAACATGAGTGATCGAAAGTATACAAAGTCATACTAGGCTGATCGACTAGTATTTTTTAACAAACGTTAGTGATCGATGAAGCCATTTGCTCTTAATAAAAACAACTACTCCCTCCATCCCTAATTGATAGGGAAACTTTCCTTTTTTAGAAATCCCATAATTGGTTCCTCTTTTGACTAATTGTGAGGTAATTGAGTGGATGGAAAATTTGGATATGAGACAAATTCAAAATTTTATTAAAATTTGTGTAAAGTCAAACATCCTTATCAATTAGGGATGGAGGGAGTACTTAAAATATTTAATGTACCTACATAGTAATAATTCCAAGCAGTGCATATATATGCAAGTTAATTAAGAATATTTCTAGTAGTGCAAAAAACAATTCTAACGAAATAAGTTACTTTATGAATAAACAAAATTATAGATCAACCAATAAAAAGTAAAAGAAATAAATTATAGGTAGTGTTAAAAAGAAATACTTACAACTAAAGAAAGATCAATAGAGTTGGATTCTAATAAGTCCTCAATGAAACAACATACAAAGAATCCATATAAGTCTGTAGAAGGATCCTACCTCGAGCACTACATACATAAAATAACTCAATCACTAAACTTATAATTTAAATATATTAGTTGAACTTTTTCTATGATGGTCAGTATATAAATACACCTCTACACTAACCCATTCTATCGGCCGGGTCAATTTCTTCCTAACTGAACTCTGTTTTTTAACACCTCGATATGAAATCATCACACTAAAAATAAAGAAAGTATATAATGACAATTAATCTAGATAAGTCAACATGTAGTAATTATTGTATCAATTTTTCTGGATGAAATATAATTAACCCTCTTACTTATTAATTGCTTCCACGAATTCAGTTCGCCTTTCATGACTATGATGTATCCGCAGTGAATCCATGTAATATATCTTTTCCGTCATCATATTGATTGCAACCAACACCCAAGGATAATGCCTACATTATTACAATGACCTTAGTTAGTGCTACACAAAAGTTATTTAAATATATCATCTTAATCGAATAGCCTAGTGGAAAAGGCTCTTGCTAGTGACCAGAAGGTCCTGGGTTCGAAACTTACATCATCGCTGATTTACAAAAAAAAGAAATATATCGTCTTAACCAAATATTGTGTATTAACCATAAATTAGATGGAATTATCACGAGATGATCTTGATTCTGGTGTCTCAATTACATGAAATAGTTATTTTTCAATACTGCAAAACACATTAAATAAAGCTTTCAAATTGTAATACTAATGATCGAAAATACAACAATGTAAATAAACAAATGCATAAAATCTAAAAAATGTAACTAAAATAAACGTATTAGTTTATGCTGCGCCGTGGTATAGAGACCCACTATCTTGAAAGCTTTATCGACTCGACCTCGGTGGTAGTCACAAGCGTCGGAAGCTCACCAAGGTTAACACAACAGCTACAAGACACGTCCACTCGTGAATTACAACTTTGAAACTCACAATAATACTTTACCCACGATTACAATTGAAATGGAACAGAGCAGAAATTATATAAAATGTATAGAAGTGGACCGAGAATTTGGAACACGCCTCCATGGTTTCATGAAGCAAATTGTTTGCTTTTTGTCTAAGAAAGGAAGCAGCAAACTCATTCTTGTTTCGGTGTGTGAAATGAGTAAGGCTTCTATTTATTGAAGTCCAAGACTGTTGAAACGACACAAAAATTATCTCGGCTTTTTCAAGCCTTTTTCATCCAACAAATAGTTACATTGCGAAAACAACCCAATGTAGCAATATCATCAAGTCGAACCCTAAGCACCCTTACTTTAACAAAATTCGCATTTCGACCCCATACTTCACAATTCATCAAATTCGGACCTCATATATAATATACCAAGGGTTGTTTCGTCAATGGAAATCATGCTTACATACATCAATAAGTCCAATTCTTAACCATCTACCATCATACTTAAATCATGAAATAGCTTAGTGTATTTGTATTATTAAGGCCGATTATTTGGCTTCAAAAATAGGTTCCAAATCTTCACTTATATAGGAAACACTATGTTATAAGCATCATACAATATCTATTAAGTGACACTTATCTATATTAGTACGTAAATAGCAAAGATCCTCCCCCCCCCCCCCCCATGTGCAATATATGAAACGGCCAATATGAACAATCGGATGACTGTGACACAATACGAGTTGGTTAGGTAGTCGAGAGAGGCGGTTCACGTTGGGTTTGCAATGTATTAAAGAACAGTTTGGGGGGATTAGGTTGGTGGAAGGTGAAGACAAGGCTTACTGGAATGGAATTCTGATGGGAACTTTTCATTAAATAGTGTATGAGAGAGGTTGCGGAGCAAGGAGGAGCCCAAAGCTTGGGTTCGCATTATGTGGCACAGCAAGGCTATGCTGAGGCACAGTTTCATCTGTTAGCTGGTGTATTAAGGAAGGTTGAGCACCGGGGATAGGTTAATGAAGTGGGGAGTTATTGTTGTAAATGTGTGCAGCTTTTGTATGGAGGCTAAGAGTACGAGCCATTTGTTCTTTGAGTGCCACTATACGGCATATGTGTGGAGAAGAATGTTGCGGAAATTAAAAGGGTATAGGGCAGCGAGAAACTGGGAGTTTGAGGGTAGTTGGTGCTGCCAAGAATTTAGAATTAAAAGCTTAAGGAGCTTACTAGGTCGGATTGACTTATGTTGTAGTGTGTACCATATATGGGTGGAGAGGAATCTGAGGACCTTTCAATAAAAGATGCGGCTAGAGGATCATTTGGTTAGTGTAATATGTAGAGATGTGTGTTCTAAGGCGAGTAGTTGGCGAAGGATAAAGGCCACTAAAGCTAATTTTGATTTATTTCTTGAATAGGATATTAGCTTGACTATATTTGGTAGAGGTTAATGTAAAAGCTAATGTCCCTACTTTATTGTTCATTTTCTAATTCAATAAGATTCCTTAGCTTCAAAAAAAAAAAGTATATAGTAATTGTTTTAACCTAGCAATTATTATATATTCCATTATAAAAATAAAATTAAAAAACATGAACAAAACGTAAGGTAAGAAATTGTTACCTTTTAATGTGCTAATTGCTTGCTGATTACACCATGTGAGCAAGACATAAGTTTGAGTGACCAAATGGAGGAAAGCACAAAAAAAATCGGACCTTGAGGAAAGGAGGGAGGAGGTGCCTTCGGTTTTCTTGAGAAGGAGGGGAGAATAAGGAATTTTGACTCTCATGGATTGGGCCTATATAGTTAGTCAATTCGGCCTTACATGGGCTTGGCTCAAATAGGATGGACGAACAAGCTAATAACGAGTTATACACAAACGTAACGAATTATACATATTTTATATTAATTTTAATATTTTTATTATTATTAATTTAAGTCGTGTTATTACAGACTAGTTGCGAAGGGTTCGCACAAACATATGGGATCGATTATATTGAAACATTTGCACCAGTTGCAAAAATGAATACTATTCGGATACTTCTATCATTTGCAGCAAACTTGGATTGGGAATTACACCAGCTTGATATAAAAAATACCTTCCTTAACAGAGAACTTGAAGAAGAAGTATATATGATCCAACCTTCAAGTTTTAAAGATAAAACCGATAGAGTGTGTAAGTTGAACCGATCACTTTATGGACTTAAGCAATCTTTGAGGCCATGATTGAACGAATTTTCAAGGGAAGTAAAAAGGCATGGCTATAAACATAGCCAAGCAGATCATACTATGTTCATTAATCATTCAAATCAAAATACATTAACTATATTAATTGTGTATGTTGATGATATCATTATTACAGGCAACGATGAAGAAAAAATTAAAAGGATAAAGAGGCTATTGGCAAAAGAGTTAAAAGTGAAAAACCTTGGAAAATTGAGATTTTTTTGGGTATGAAAATTGCATGGAGTAAACAAGGAATTTCATTTTCTCAAAGAAAATATACATTGGATCTATCGAAGAAAACTCGGATGTTAGGAAGCAAGTCTGGCAACACTCCAATTGAACCTGGAAACAAAAATCGCATTTTTAAAGTGGAGCCTGTTAACAAAACAACATACCAAAGACTAGTAGGAAAACTCATATACCAATCACACACAAGACCTGACATTGCCTTTGCAGTAAGCCTTGTAAGCCAGTACATGCACAATCCATGACAAAGGCATATGGAAGCTGTTTACGGAATTATGAGGTATCTAAACCAATCACCAGGAAAAAGGTCAGTTTTTCAAGAAATCAGAAGACATGGCAATTGAAGTATCCGCAGATGTAGATTGGGCAGGCCAATAGACGAAAGAAGATCAGCAACAGGATATTGTACTATCATTTGGGGCAACTTAGTTAGTGGAAAAGTAAAAAGCAAGATGTTGTTGCCAAAAGCAGTGCAGAAACAGAATTTAGATCAATGGCTCATGATGTATGTAAAAGCTATTTGGATTAAGAGATTGTGTGGAGAATTAGACATACAATTCAATGGATCAATACAACAATATTGTGAAAATCAATCAGCCATTAGTATTGCTCACACTTCAGTTCAACATGATCGAACGAAACATTTTGAAGTAAATAGACACTTTGTCAAAAAAAAAACTGTAAGGAGAAATTATCATCATTGGATACGTACATACAAGACAACAACTGACTAACATATCAACAAAAGGATTACTTGAGAAGACATTAAGTTTTTTGCTTATCAAGCTTGTACTCATCAACATATATCGTCTTGTTTGAGGGGGAGTATTAATTTATGTTCATTCAATTCTATAACTTCGGAAATATAACTATTTGAATATCACTGTTGGGCTATAGTTATTAGTAATTTAATTACATTAAGTTTAAAGTTTGACCAAATTTAAGAAAAAATAGTTATGCCCAATCACTGTTGGGCTCTTTTATTTTTTCTTAATCTATGAAAATTCTTGATCAAATTTTTTAAAGTTTGACCACCAAAAGTCAAAATGTATCAATCTTTTAGACACGGATGGAGTATTTGTCATTTTAGCAATTTGTACATAGATTAAGAAAAATGAAAAGTAGTCAAAAAGTACATTGAAAATATAAAATAACATCAACCGAACTATATAATTGGTTGGTTGATAACTTCATAAGAAAAAATAATAAAAAGGTACATTGAAAATATAAATTTACAATTAATTATGCTATTATGCTAGAAAGATAAATGTTTAGAAACATGTAAAGAGTGACCCCAGGAACAAGATAGATGATCAATGGTTAAATAACCGTCTTGTAACTTATGTAGAGAGAGATATTTTTTAGTATTGATCCTTCTGATATTTTAAACTAGTTTCAGAAAATAGCTACTAGAAAACATCAGCTATAAATTTATTAATATAATACATGTATCTTTTGGGCCACAAAAAATTTTACAATGGGTCATAGATACTTCAAATTAGGCCTAATAGCACTTTTGATGGTTGACATTATTTTAGTATTAAATGTTCAATTCTGTTATTGTTGATCCCAAACATATTATTTTAGTATTGCAAATGTCAATAATAATAACAGAACTTGACAAATCGCCAACGTACATTGTGGGGTTTTCAGATTCATCCCCCCAAATCTTGCCCCCAGTTTCAAAGAAACCATTAACTCTATTAGATGTTACCATGTAGTGGAGTTTACATGCCCATGGAGGTATTGAGAAGAATAGTCGACGACGAATCGCATAGTCAAGTAGTAAGTGATATGATGATTATAGTAAAAATGTTTTGATATCGTATATTCGAGCATTTAGTAATAACATTTTGCTAAAATATTATAGGAGTTGCTTCTAGTTTCATATCTCGTTGATTCTCTCCCTTGAGAACTATTAATTAAATATATTATTCGATTTACAACTGATGTGACAAAGAAATCTGTATCTACCATATATAAGTGGGAGATTTCACTTGATAATTGACATTTTGACATGTCAGATAGTTAAAAGAAAGAGTCACATGAAAGGAATTTAAAGTGAAAAGTATCAGATAAAGAATTGATATCATTAGAAAAGAGGGGAAATTAACTTGATATCAAAGACATAAATCTTCAAATTGATTGTCAGTTATTAGAATATTAGTTCAACCACATGGTTGAACATGGACTATTTGCCATATTTTAATTCTTGCAATTTTTCGGGTAACACTATACACACCAGAATAGTATTTTTCTTGGATATAAAGTAATTATTTTGTCCTCAATTTAATTACTTTTCTTATTATATTTATGAATTTGGGGGGCAAAATAGTTACTTCATATAGAAAGCACACTATTCTAGTGTGTATACCAGCTCAAAAGATTTACCTTACAATTTTTTCTTTGCTACTGATAATGTCAAAGCAATTTTTATATCATCAGAGCAAAATAATGCTCAATTTATTTTATAGCCTTTTCATCAAATTATATTTTCGTCGTAATCTCAATTGTTAATTATAATATTTATTCATGTTTTAATTATTCAAATAGAAATAAAACTATTTTATTGATAACAATCAATATTATAATTATAAGTCACAAAATCAAATAACATAAAAAGAATTAAACATAATTTTACTCTGACGATATGAAAATCGATAGGCCACCGTCACTCGCCTTTTTCCCTTGGCTAAGACCTGTTTCCGGTTTCACCATCAAAAACCTTCTTCAAATCTACCGTCAATATAATAATACAATAGGCACAAGTTGAAGTATTAAGCAACCTATATCTTCGCGCCTATATATAACCGATCAAACCATACATATTAAACTAAACCAAACCAAGTCTTATTCCTCGATCATAATAAAACTCGGGCGGTCGAAAACAGAGGGAAGAAATGGAAATCCCTGTGATAGACTTCGGTCAGCTTGATGGTGAGAAAAGAACCGAAACAATGGCGCTTCTCCATCAGGCTTGTCAGCAATGGGGTTGCTTCATGGTACGTCAGATGTGTTTTCATAAACTTCTTTCGTTGATTTTATATGTTTTTGACTAGTACTCGAGTTTCGGGCTAATATTCGACAATGCAGATTGAGAATCATGGCATTGACATGAAGTTGATGGAACAAGTGAAACAGCAAGTGAAAAAACACTATGACGAGGACATGAAAACGAGCTTCTACGAATCAGAGGTCGCGAAAAAACTGAAAAACGGAACGTTTATCGAGGATGGCGATTGGGAGAGTACCTTCTTCATAAGGCATCGTCCAGACTCCAACATCAGTGAGCTCACAAGCCTCTCTACTAATCTGCGGTAAGTTATTATCAGTGATCAACTAGTGACGTAGCCATAATTCGTAGAAAGTAAAAATTAAGTACTAAACTAGCAACAGAAAACTATAATTGTATTTTTTTCATATATACTCGATATTGAAAATTTAAAAGGTTAATGGTATCAAAGATCACTGAAAGTATCTAATATTTCCAATTCGATCGTCCTCATTTTAAATGGACCATGTTGGATCACTCAATTGCTTTTTTTGGGAAAACTTGATCACTGGCCCGTTTTGAAGGATTTTGGGTGCATTTCGTAAGATTTTAACGAGGGTAATTATGTCCATTCACATTTATAAACATTTAATCATCATTTTTTAAAATTAAATTTTTTTTAAAACATTTTTTGTTTTAAAAAAAATTAATTGTTTTAAAAATTAAAATAAAACATGAAAAACTAATTAATTAACTAAAGACACGAAATTAAATTAAGAAAAAAGAAAAAGAAGTTAAAAAACAAAAGAAGAAATTTTAAAAAAAAATTAAATTTAAAAAAAAAACGAAAAAGAAATTTTAAAAAAAAGATGATTAAATATCTATAAATATGAACGGACAAAAATGCCCTCGTTGAAAACTTACGAAATGCAAAATCTTTTAAAACGGCCCATTGACCAAGTTTTCCTAAAAAAATGCAGTTGACTGATCCAACATGGACACATGGCCCATTTAAAATGAAGATGATCGAGTTGGAAATATTAGATACTTTCAGTGATGTTTAATGTCATTAACCCAAATTTAAATTGTGTGGCGAAGGACTACAAGAGTCGATCAGTCGATGTTGTTCCGGCTTATCATCAACAAACTTAGAACAAGATGACATGTCTATAAAGATATCCATATTAACAGATCCAATTATTTGCAGTGAAGTAGTGGATGAATACATTGATCGATTGATCAAGCTAGCCGAAAGTCTATCAGAGCTAATGTCTGAGAATCTTTGTCTAAACAAGAATCATATCAAGGAACTTTTTTCGGGAAGCAAAGGTCCATCTGTAGGTACCAAAGTAGCAATTTACCCAGAATGTCCTAAGCCCGAACTTATCAGAGGCCTTAGAGAACACACAGACGCTGGCGGTATCATTCTTCTGTTGCAGGACGAGCAAATTCCAGGCCTCGAGTTCCTGAAAAATGGCGAATGGGTGGCTATACCGCCTTCCAGGAATAACAGAATCTTTGTCAATACAGGTGATCAGGTGGAAGTTCTGAGCAATGGTATGTATAAAAGTGTCCTGCATCGTGTCAAGGCGTGCGAAAATGGAAGCCGGCTTTCCATCGCCACCTTCTACAATCCTTCTGGTGATGCCTTGATATCTCCAGCTACAGATTTGGTGTATCCTAGCAACTACACCTTTGAGGATTATCTAAAGTTGTATGCTACAACTAAGTTTACTGATAAGGGAGCCAGATTTGAGTCCATGAAACAAGCATGATTAATATTTCAACAGTCTATTAGTATTGTAATAAGTTCATTGGATTCTCAAAGGCTAATCACAGAACTGAATAGCTACAATCATCACATTTAAATAATTCTATATATGAAGAGTCCGGATCTTCTGTTACACTTTCGTGCTATACTCCTTGTTACACAGTCTATTATTTCTTCGTCTACGTTTATAAATTTTCAACCACTATATATTGTCTAATCATGTTGCTAATTCCAAATAATTCGCATTTATAATTTTCGAGGTAAATATTTAACTATTCATACATTTTGTTATTAAAAATTAAGAACTACAAAAGTTTATCATGAAAACCAAACATAACCAGTTTTTAATGGCAAATGCCTTGAATAATCACCTATGTTTGTAGGATAATGTTTCCAGTCAATTATGAGTGTTTTAAATGTTCCAGTCCATCAGCTATGTTTTAAAAAGTTTCCGGTCCATCATCCATTCCTTTCGCCTTCTGTTAAATGTGTCACGTGGCATTCATGTGACTTTCTTAGGGTATTTCGGTATTTCACTGCAAGTACGTGATTGACTTAACGGAGCTTCGACAAAAATGTTAATGAAATGACCAGGTGAGATTCATTTTGAAACATAGGTAATTGAATGGAACACATTAAAACACATATGATTAACTTGAAACATCTTATAGACATAGGTGATGGTTCTAGCCATTTACCGTTATTTGAAAATGGATTAATTATTAACAAATATTAAATCCGAATTGTGCACATTTTAATTAACCAAACTTTCACCTAAACCGTATGTAATTGAAGTTGGATTATATATCCAACGTCTGTATTAGTCATTTCAGGATTGAGGAAATGGTGATTCACAGGTTTAACTTATTTTCAATTTTTAAATTTATTAGATGTTACTAGGTGTAGTGTTAATAAATAATTAAGGTGTTAATAGATGGAAATTAAGAAACATTAAATATTAAAAACATTAATATTCAAAATAGAAAAAACAAATCAATATTCAAAGACGATGCATTTCGTTGAGGTCAAACGCGGAAACCTCAAACACCAGTGCATTGTCACGACTTAATTCAAGATCAACATCAAACAACACAAGTTCACCCGACACGAGATTGTGGAGAAATTTGGCAGATTAGCACTTTTTAAAGTATTTTTTTAACTTGGAGCACACCCCCTTTTTTTTTGCATAGCACTAGCATATTTCCTCATGAAAAGACTCTTTTGTCCTTAAAATTAAAACAAACTACACCCAAATACCCTTTTCTTCCTTCTTCTTCCCCATCTTCTCTTCTTCTTGTTCACCAACCACAACCACCACCTTCACAAAGCCATCACCACCACCACCAACGACAACAACCCAAGTTCGAAACCACCATTTCTTCTCCATCTCTCTTCTTCTTCTTCTTCTTCTTCTTCTTCTTCTTCTTCTTCTTCTTCTTCTTAACAAACTCACTATCATCAACAACCCCACACCCACAAATTCGAAACCCCACCCCCCCACCCCATCACAAGGGTGGAAACGCTACTTTACAGGGGTTTAGGGGAGGGGAGGAGGCGCGATTTCAAAGGGGGTTTAAGGGGGGGGGAGGCGCGATTTCACATGGAGTTTGGGGGAGGGGAGGCGCGATTTCACAGGAGGTTTGGTGGGTGGAGGAGGCGCGATACAGGGGGTATGGGGGGGGGCGAGATTCCACAGGGGTTTGGGGGGAGGTGAGATAGGTGGTGGTGGTGGTGAAAATAGTGTTTGTCATCCACTCTGTTGGCCGTTACTTCAAGACCCCCCCTGAAGTAGTAGAGACCACCCCGCCGCTCACCGAGTCCAATCGTCATCTTCGAATGTCGGTCCTGAATAATACAACCAGATTTCGCACAGTGTATAACACATCAGTATCATCAGCAAGATGTGTAACGGACAACAGATTACAATGTAACTGAGGGACATAATAAACCGACTGCAAAATCAAAGAAGCAGATAATCTAACCGTGCGGCATGTCACAGACGAAACTTTACTACCATCAGGAAGAGTAACCACACGAGCAGGCATATCACGAATATTGGTTAATAAGGATAAATTGCCGGTAACATGATTCGAGGCACCCGAGTCGATAACCCAAACATTAGATAAATGCTCACCTGTTAAAGTATCATCAGTCTGTGATACATTTGAAGGACCCAAAATAGATATGATCTGCTGCAACTAGACTGGACTCACTCCGGGAAGGGAGTTGAACGCACCAGGCTGGCCTGACACGCCTGGATTTGGGCTGGGCAGCAGTCCATTACCTGTGTGAGGCGTCTGGAACTGGACTGGAAGTCCACTGGAGGCGCTGCTGGGCTGGTACTGGAATGGGCCGCTGGTCTGGGTCGCTTGGAGATGTGCTGGACCAGCACTGTCCGAGCAAGCTACAGCCAGCGCATGGGCGTTTCTGGGCCGAGCCGTACCAGCTGGTGCACCCAACACCCCGCGGCCTCGTGAACCCCCTCATACAGGCCCTGTGCGTCCACGGGGTCGGTCACCCCACCACTCGGGAAATCCAATTTTGCCGAAGCACGTAGTCACGTCATGACCACTCCTATGGCAGTGTGCACAAGTAATATTAGGAATAAAACGAGACTTAGATTCCGGAGTACCTTTGGATGGAGTATTGATGGCAAAAGTCAAAACATCATCTGAAGGGGTGCGTGT
Organism: Echium plantagineum; assembly: GCA_003412495.2. Classification (NCBI taxonomy): domain Eukaryota; kingdom Viridiplantae; phylum Streptophyta; class Magnoliopsida; order Boraginales; family Boraginaceae; genus Echium; species Echium plantagineum. The sequence continues at coordinate 33,845 of QFAX02000190.1, forward strand.
GTTGTCTCTTTTAAGTAATTGTTCCTCCTGATTCATTGCTTTGAAAGCCCAATCTAGAGTGGGAGTAGGGTCTTGTGCCAATAGTTGAGAACGAAGACCACCAAACGCCGCCAATTCATCCCACACTTTTTCCAATTTCCCAAAATATTCAGCTACAATCATAGTCCAGCTTTGCTTACACTCAGCCAAAGCGTGTTTCAGTTCTTGTTTTCTTTGTCCATTAGTCACAGTATAGCGCCGTTGGAGGAGATCCCAGAGTGGTTTGGCTTCTTCAAAATAAGGAATGGACTTCTTTTGATTGGTATCAATCGTGTTCATAATCCACTGAACTAATGTCGATTGAATAGCATCCCAATCACCAAGAAAAGCAGGATTCGAAGGTTTGACATGAGTACCGTCAAGAAAACCAAATTTTCGTTTCCCTCGTAATGAAAGACGAAGAGATCGGGACCATTCGTCATAGTTAGAACCATCTAACTTAACCGTGCTGATGATGTTGCCAGGATTGTCATTAACACTCAAATAATAGGGGGAGGAAGGATCAATTCGGTGATAAATCACATCTGCAGCCGGGTCAACCATTGTTGGAGTCGGTTCGAGTTCGGGGTTTTGGTATGGTCATCAACGTGACTAGTGTCGGAGGTAGTATCTGGATTGGTGTTGGGCATGGTGATAGGCGAGAAGCAAGGGGATAATAGCAATTGGTCGAGAAAAAAAAGAGAAGAAAGTCGGCTATCTTGGAGAAGAAGAAAATTGATCGATAGTATTTTATTGGCTCTGAAATACCATATGGAGAATAAACTTTTCTCTGATTGAATTGATAAAACGTGTACATATTTATAATGTTTACAAGTGACCTAAAGGGCTTACAAGAGATGTAATGGACCATGGGCCACACAAAAGAATATTCTAGAATACCCTAACGATATACAATATTAACAAATATTAACATACCTGGACCAAATATGAGAAATAAGACAGTCAGAGACGATAAATATATTGTGGTTGTTAATGCTTCCAACAATCATGAAAGAAGTGATAATCCCAGAGCAAAAACTTTTGAGGTCCAATTTATTGTCCGAGATGTCCACTAATAGTTTTGATCCAACTATAGTAGTGTGATTGCCATAATTGGATGTGAGAATAGTCCATTTCGGATTGGGATCAGAGGTGATTCCAATCAGGATTTTGTTATCTCATCTTCTGAGTCCCAGGCTGAAGGTAGGTGATAGTCTTTTAGATCCAGTCTCGTTCACACTTGCAGTACTCTTAGTTTTGGAGGATTTGATTTTGCTAGCAAAACCTTTAAGCCAATCCTTGCTAAGAGTGGTGGCGAGGGCAATGGATCTCTGGGTATCCGGGATTGCTTCGTTGAAGACGCAATCGTTTCTAGCACGCCAGATAACCCAAAGTGTGCTTCCGAAACTAATGAGTTCCTTAATGTTATTTTGGTTCCATTACACTTTATTCAAAGTAAATGGCATTGTGACAGTATTAGTCCCTAATAGTGTACTTTTGGCGCACAAATAGTACCTATTTTGATTGAACCGTTAGTTTGAACAATTTTTAACGTGTTTGGACAAATTTTGGGTCATGTAGAATTGTTTCGTGAAAACTATTATTATTATTATTATTATTATTATTATTATTATTCTCATTATTATTATTCTTATATTCCTTATTATTATCATCATTATTATTAGGCTTAATTTCATCTGGGTATCTGAACTATTTTTTAATTCTCAAATAGGCACCTGATGACCTTTTTGTAACAAGTAGGCACCTGAATCCCAAATAGGCACCTGAACTTTCGTTTTTCACAATTTTTTTAATTTCTCAGATTTTAAAATTTTCGATGAAGGACAAATTAGTCATATTACACATAAAAACTAATTCAACTACTTTTAATCTAACCTAACCTCAGCCCAACCCCCACTTAACCCCATCCCATTAAATATTTAACCCAACCCATTAAAAACATCGTCTTCAACCTTACACCCCATCCCCACCCCCACCCCCGCCCCCACCTCCACCTCCCACCCCACCTCAATTCACCTATTCCAAATATTCCATACCCAGTCCCCCCACCCTGCACCATTATAACTCAAATCCATTGCACCATTATAACCCAAATCCTGCACCCTCACTTTCTTGAATTTTTGTGCTTCAATTTTGAACCTGTGTATGTTGTATAATGTTTAGTGAAAAATATATAAAAAGATAGTATTTTTAAGTTGTGGTAATACGGAAATTATGATTTTGGTTCATTCATTCTTTGATCGATTCAGAGGTAATATTCTCCAGTTGTCGGAAAATCATTGTTCAGTTTATATTTGGATGCTAAGATTCTGGACTTACGTATTTCTGTATGTGTTTTATGGTGTTTGGTGAAAAACATATGGAGTATAAAAGATTGTATTTTTCCAAAATTCTTCTGTTGAATTGATAATTTTAATTTGGTTGATTCATTCTTGATCTGGGGTATTCTCTGTCCCCAAAATTATTGTTCACTTAATGTTTGGTCAAAAAAATATTAAAAGATTGTGTTTTTGTATGTGCTATATAAAAAAGATTGTATTTTTAAGCTAGTTTACTGATAACAAGATAATTCCACATTAACCCTTTTTGGTTCAATCATTCTGGATCAGTTCATAGTTTATTTAATTTCCGTTTGTCTCTTAAAGATTGTCCAGTTTTGAATTTTTCGTAGATATACGGGGTGGATGGGTGGTGAATTAAGGTGAGGTGGGGTGGGGATGGGGGTGGGGTGTAAGGTTGAAGATGATGTTTTTAATGGGTTGGGTTAAATATTTAATGGGGTGGGGTTAAATGGGGGTTGGGTTGAGTTTGGGTTAGATTAAAAGTAGTTGAGTTAGTTTTTATGTGTAATATGACTAATTTGCCCTTCATTGAAAAATTTTAAAGTCTGAGAAATTAAAAAAATTGTGAAAATTGAAAGTTCAGGTGCCTATTTGGGAATTAAAAAATACTTCAGGTCCTATTTGGGATCCAGGTGTCTACTTGTTACAAAAAGGTCATCAGGTGCCTATTTGGGAATTAAAAAATAGTTCAGGTGCCCAGATGAAATTAAGCCTCATTATTATTATTATTATAATTGTAAATACAGTATTTTTATTTTTGTCTCACCAGAAACTGGTCATCTTCTCCGGCATGGTTGGAATCGGTCCGGCAACAAGGTGGACTCCTATTTAACTTTGGTGGCTTTGCTGGTTGAAAATAATAAGAATAATAATATCTTTATATTAATAATGAAAAATATATATAATTATAACAATAATGATAAAAATAATAATAATAATAATAATAATATCAAAAATTAGAATTATAGTAAAAAATAGAGACAAAACTTTTCAAAATTTTCATTTTGACCCCAAAATTTATCCAAAAACGTCAAAAATCTTTCAAACTAACGGTGCCATCAAAATAGGGACTATTTGCGCAGCATATGTACTTTATCAAGGACTAATACTCAGGGCAGGACCTAGCATTTTGGGGGGCCTGTGCAAAAAACAAAAAATGAGGCCCTTTTTATTAAAAAAAGAAAAAAACCGAGCACCCTGTCCGACACGAGCCGACTTTAAATGGGTCTTTAGCATTCTTATGGTACCAGTTAGAATAATAAAGTCTTCAAGCATTAAATCTATTTGAAGGAACAACTAAAAGACTAAAGTCTATATTTTAATTTATAGTATGTTCATAAAAGTCGTACAGACTATAGAGTATAATTCAATTTGAATCGTAGATTTATATAAGTGTATATAAGAGCATAAAATGCTGAAATACATTAGTAAATTATTCTTTATATAATAAAAGTTATTTAGTGCTACAAGTATATTATTCTACATTATATATTATCCTAAGATTTTATAATAAAATCAAAAGAATCCACGTACAATCTTATTACTTTAAATATTATAGTAATATTCTATTAAAAAAATAAATTACTTATATTGCTTAAAGCATAATATATAATTGCATCTCATGATACATAAATAATCGATAATATTTTAATAATATATTAAATAAAATTATTTTATCTTATAATAACATTTTGACTTGAATCATATCAATCATTTCATGAAGTATTATAATGACAGATAGAATTTTACTATTTAAAGAATAATATAATAATACATCTTGTATTTTTAATAATATGTAAAATTAAATTAGAAAGTAATTTGTCACACTATTTAAATAATATGTAATGTAACTAAACTACTTATATTATTTGAAGAATAACATATTGATGCATCTTATGCTTTTAACTAGGTAGTAGATAATATTGTTAATTATAATACAAAACATAACAAATAATCAAGTTGGCACAATGGTTAGGACATATCTTCTCACCTTAGCAACCGGGGTTCATAAGGTGGAGATGCCTTTGGAGAGGCGGCCGAGACAGACATGGTTGAGGATAGTGTGTTTCTTGCCAAATTTTTAAAAATTATATTTGAATCTAAATTTAACATCTAAATGTAAAATGTAAACAAAAAGTTGATGTGGGCATCATAGTGCAATTTTTTTGCCACTTTCGGGGACTAAAGTGTAACTGTATAACTATTAGGAATCAAAGTGCAATCCGATCCAACTATCGGAGACCATTTCAGCAATTCTCTCGCTAAGTAAAATAATTAATTGACCGATTAAAATAATCATTATCACTTGTTTTTATCATTATTATTAGCAAATTATATTTGTACCTTATCGTGATAACAATTACGTACATCACTACATTGTATGTGAAACATGATGGAGATTATATAGACCGAACGCTTGGAAACTTGTTTTCACCATGAAATCAATGCAACATTAAAGAAATGGAGGTGTGGGCATTTTCTTACTAGCTTACTCAAGAAATTCAACAAGAATAATGTTATATTCTTCTAATATTTTCGTAAGTTCGACATGTTATGTTTGAATTATGTCGACATTAATAAAAATAATTTTGGTATATAATATATGACCATTTTTTTCTTCATAAGACATGTTTTTGTTGTTGATAATGTATGACACATTACATGTTTTTTATTATGAGTATACAACATGATGTATGAATTTGTGAGATTGTGAAACATGTTTGTTTTTTATTCTGAAAACATTTTCAAAAATCTGTGTTGTTATGAAATTATGTGTGTAGTTTACGAATTTAATAATATCCTTAAAAATAGTAAAATGGTAAAAAACGCCTAATAAATCATTATCATGTGACTTCTTAAACGTCTCGATTGGTGTTCTATTAACATATGCTGGAATGCACGAGCTTGGACTTGTATGCTTAAGGAATTAGTTGAGCAGGTTGCTTAAGCTCATTTTAGATCATCTAAAATATTTTTTGATGGGGCCACTAGTGAGGCCACTCTTATATTTAGTAAGTTCATTTTTACCATTCTGGGTCTGGCTCTTCTTAAGCCAATTTTTCTTTTTGGGAAAGATTTCTGTTCGTACGAGATTCGATTTGAGCCATCCATGTGGCATCATCTGGAGGAAGTAATGATTGTCTATAAATATCCAAAGATTTGTAACACTGAAAGTAATGTGAATTTATCATCATTAGAGACTTATTTCCTTCTTGCCTTCCTTGGACTAATACTAATTTGACAGTCGGAGTGGCAACGATTGACTTCGCTCGTCACCTAGGTACAAGGAGCACTCGGAGCTACAGACATACATCGAACCTCGGAACATGGAACCAGGGGATGAAGCACTACCTACGGCAAGTCGGGCTAAGAGTCAACCTTCCACCTCGGTCCAGGTTAGAGTCACAAAAGAGGAACTGAGAGAGCAGCTCAGAGCACTTAGGGGAAATACCCCGATGGATGCTCCCCTCAGGCCGATTTAAGAAAAGATGAATACAAGATTCAAACCAACAGAACATGTCCCAAGGCCTTGGTCTCATGACTCTCGGGATAGAGATGAAAATCGACCACATCAATTGACATCGTCTCAACATGATCGAAACTAGCAAAGAACAGACATACCAAGCTATGGTCAATATCCATATAATCCCATGGATGGGGAGGATATAAAGGATATCCAATCCTCTCAAGACTCACATGAGAGCCCACCTCTCAAGAAAGCACCCACCCACAAAAAAGCAAACACCGGTCACCTTCCAAGGGGCACAGCCTCTGAGAGATTACCCTCGGCAAAGACAAAGGCACAACCTCGTGCAAACCCTTATAGTTCCCCAGGCCAGGTCAATACCGGGGGTAATAAGGAGCTCATATCCATCCGTAAACAGATGACAGAGATGGAAGCTAGAATACGAGGTATTCCCCCACCTAGGGATCTGTAAGACATAGCACACTCTTACCCTTCACGGAAAGATTGAGACAAGCATAAACGCCGAAAGGTTTCTGAATGCCGCGAATTGATACGTTTGATGGGATCGGGGATCCTATCAACCATGTAAAGGCTTTCGATTCACAACTAAGCTTTTGGGAAAGTCAATATGATGTTTATGCAAGAGCCTTCCCAAGTAGTCTGACGGGCTCGGCTCTTAAGTGGTTCCACAAGTTACCTCAGGATTCCGTGGACAATTGGCAAGACGTGGCAAACCTCTTCCTTGAAAAATATGGAGCTTCTATCATGGCAGAGCAGGACGAAACAACAATAATGCAGCTTAAACAGAGACCAGGGGACACACTACGGGGATATGCAGGAAGGTTCAAAAAGGTAGCCACAAATATACCTTCGGCGGATGATAAGATAGTCATGGTATCGTTTTACCATGGTCTTACAACAGGACCACTTAAAGAAAGGTTGGTGTTAGAGCCTATCAACGCGTAGTGAACTAGCCAAACTAGTGATACAATACTTCAAGTTGGAAGAAGTTGTTTCGGAGGAAAGAGGGGCTAAGCAGGGTCAAGCCTCGAAAAGAGCGACGCCCAAATGCCCGAAGAAGGGAATGGCATGGGATAGATTGCAAAAACCGAGGGATAGACCTATATGTTTAAAAAGACAAATTACCCACTGACAACACGATTTTTAGTGTTCCGGGTCGAGTCTGGGTCGTGTCAAGTAATATAGTAAAAAAATAAGAGTATCGTCTCACAAATTTCAATCTATTGAGTACTAGTACTTTTTAAGTATCCTTAATTAACTCAAGCAATAAGAGATGATATTAATTAACTAAATTACTAAACTAACATCAACTAATGCAAAAATATTAAATAATACCTAACAACAATAATGAAAAAGCTAGTCAGGACACATGAATTCGTTGGAACGTCATATTAATTAACTATGAGATTGTTTATCAATTTATCACAAGAGGATTCTAAAATATGAATATTCTCTCGAGTAATACTAAATTCGATTCGCCCAGAAACTAATATATCTCTATGATAGTTTAAAATATTGAACCGGATGAAGCATAAAAACCTACAACTCGCACATGTCAATACCTATATCTCTATGGTAATTGAAACATGTGTTCTAATTGTTTTTTGCAAGTGACAACCCTATCTCTAAAAATCAATCACTCATAGAAACAATTCACTAATGGCCAATTAATGAAAAGTAATAGTAATTAAACCAAACAATTAGAATTATAAATTATATGATAAACAAATCTCAATGAAAATAAATAATCCGAATCGAACTATATCGTGGTCGTGACTAACAATAAATTAGTTCAGAATTGAAAAAGACAATAAATAACTAAAATTACTAGAAAACGCCATAAAAAATAGTAGAGTGCTGAGAATCTTCAGTTTGGCTTTTTGCTGTGTGCAGAAGCTCCCCGCAGAAGCTCTCTCTTTTAAGTATGGAGGAGAGTCTTATTTATAGATAATTTTAGGATTCTCTAGGTTTTCTCTGGTGGGCTTGTAGAGATTGTCGGCGCAAACACTGGATGCTTCACTGAAATCACATTGGACTCGTCGGGAACTCCATCATTGGGCTGATATTGGTCCACGTCATCAATTAGGCCTTTAATTTCTTCAACTAACTCAATAATGGCCTACAAGCAAGATTAGGTGAAAACAAGTGCAAATTATATCCAATTAAGTACAAATAGCATTATAATATAATAAATTAAGCTCTAAATATGCTATATATTAATCACTTATCACCCACCAAGAAAAGAGAGTAACTGGGTAAGAAAACACCAGGAGCCTAAGGGGGGAGAGTTCACCCCTCTTAACTCAACAGTCGGGAACCTGTATGCCCAAATCGATGATAGAAGGATACTACCGCAACCTCCCTCAATGAGGGATGAGAATAAAAGAAATCAGCATAACAACTGTCATTATCACCGAGACTGGGGGCATGACACGGACGAGTGTAGGGTGCCGAAGTCAGAAATAGAGAACCTGATAAAAAGGGGCATGTTAAAGGAGTTTGTAACAAGAAATGGAGATGGAGCCCCGAAGGAGGGAAAGAAAGAAGAAACAACGCCTCAGGGAGATCTTAAGATCACAGGTCGGGTAGATACTATATCATGTGGATGAGCAGGAGGAGGAGATACAGACAATTACCAAAGAAGTATGCACGCAGACCGGTTTATTGCCTCGGAGGGCCACTGAAGACCATTGATTGTGAACTTGTGAGCTTCTCAGATAAAGACTTGGCTGGTGTGGAGTTGCCTCATGATGACCCTTTAGTGATCAGCCCGTTCATCTCTAACAAGACCGTGGGTCGAATGTTGGTGGATACAGGAACCTCTACGGATATTTTGTATGCAATAGCCTATGACCAGCTGGGAGTCCGCAGGAATATATTGAGAGCCATCATCACTCCATTGACAGGGTTCACGGGTCACTCGATATACCCCCTCAGCATAGCAGATCTCGACGTCACAGTGGGGGATCTCCTCGGACAGCATCCATCAAATTATCATTTACCATTGTGGACATAGTGGACGCTTAATATAACAGGTTGATAGGGAGGCCGATGATAAATGTCGTAGGGGTAGTGGTGTCCACTTTGCACTCGAAAATGAAGTTCCCTACATCAGGGGGAGTCGGAGAAATGTTAGGGGATCAAAAGATGGCTAGGGCGTGTTATCAAGAATCAATACCGCGGGGTATGTCCAAGCAAGAACCGCCTCGGCAAAAGAGAGGTCTTCCTCAACCTGAAACTTCGAGATTAGGGAGACGCCCTTCAGTGTAGGAATACCGAGGGGATGAAAGGTATTACATGGGCATCCACCATGTTGTTCTAGACACGGGGGCACATACATGGTAAGGGTTGTATCAACTTCTACCACTTCGGAGTGAGACAACTCCCCAAAAGAAAAGGTAAGCACGAACTAGGGTAGTCCGCACGAAGAGCTGGAAATGGTACATTTCAAAGGGGATAGACCCGAGCAGGCATTCATAATAGAAACTAGCCTCACTACCACTCACAAGAAACTGCTAGTCAAGCTGATAAGGAAATACGAAGAGGTATTTGCCTGGGACCCGAGGGATATGCCGGACGTTAACCCTGAGGTATCCCTGCATCGGTTACATGTAGATCCTATGCACAGGCCTATCAAACAAAAGAAGAGAAATCTCTAAGAGGAGAAGAACTTGGCCATTCGAAAGGAGGTAACCGACTTGTTAGATTCAGGGGCCATTCGGGAGAATCAATTCCCTAAGTGAATCGCTAATGTGGTAAAGGTGACGAAACCTAATGGGTCATGGCGTATGTGTACAAATTTCACCAACTTGAATAAGGCCTGTCTAGATGATTATTACCCTTGCCTTGCTTAGGAAGATTGGTGGATGGAAGCGTAGGCCACGGAGTGTTTGACTTCGTGAATGCTTCCCGAGAGTGACGTAGCTACATACCAACGGACGGTGAACGCCATATTCTCCGATCAGACTGGACGAAATATGGAAATATACGTGGATGATATATTGGTGAAGAGTAAAAGAGTCATTGACCACCTAGGGAACCTCGAGGAAACCCTAGAAAGACTGAGGGTGAGTAAGCTTCAACTTTATCCAGAAAAATGCTCATTTGGGGTGGCTTCGGGTAAATTCTTGGCATTTATGATAAGTGAGAGAGGTATCGAGCCCAACCCTAAAATCGTATAAGGAGGTGCAACGGATAACAGGATGTATGGCAGCCTTGAGTCGGTTAATCTCAAGGTCGGTGATCGGAAGCCTACAAGACCTCGCAAGTTAATCTCAGGCGAGCTTCCAACAAGAAGGAGTTTCGGTGGGACGAAGAATGCGAGGAAGCCTTCAAAGACCTCACAAGTTAATCTCAGGCAGGCTTCCAACAAGAAGGAGTTTCGGTGGGACGAAGAATGCTGGGAAGCCTTCAAAGACCCTCCAAGTTACATGACTTCCCCAAAATTGCTCACTAGGCCCGAGGCAGGGGAAACACTGTAATTATATCTTGTAGTATACTAATAGAGGGATCTCAAGCAGTGTTGTTCGAGTATGCACTCAAATTCTCCTTTAAAGCCACGAACAACGAAGCAGAATATGAAGCTATGGTGGTGGGACTCACCCTTATCTTTGTCCTTGGGGATAACTAGACCTAAGGTTCGGGAAGACTCGAAGTTAGTTATTGAACAGATCAGGGGAGATTGTGGAGTGAAAAACGAGGAGCTAAACAAATATTTCAAGAAAGCCAAAGCACTTGTCGAAAGATGTGAGTTCATCCTCTTCGAACACATAGCGAGGCAAGAAAACGAACATGCAGACCATCTCTCCAGGTTAGGCACCACCTACTATGAGGAAATGCACGAGGGAGGCCATATAGAGCACAAAGAGTAGAAGGCATATATACAAGAAGCTGGGTTGGCAGTGATGGACGAGATCGTGGATTGGAGAACTTCGATAGCTCGATTTTTCCTCCACCTGCTCCTTCCTGAGGACAAGATAGAGGCAAGGAAAATCCAAAGCCACAATTATGAATTCTAGATTATTCAAGGGGAATTATTCAAGCAATCCCACCTTGGAGTGTTATTGAACTGCGTAGCCGAGGGAAAGATCCAGCAAACCCTATTTGAGGTGCATGAAGGTGATTGTGGGCACCATATAGGGGGCACCATCTTACTGCATGATGTTGCGGAATATGTAAGAAAATGCGAATCTTGTTAGAGAATGCAGGTTGTACCGAAGTTGACAGTTGCCGAGATGACCCCGGTTCTCAATCCTATCCCTTTTGCAGTATGGGGAATAGATCTTGTCGGGCAGTTTCTAAGACCACCAGTCCAATACAAAGATCCAATAGTGGCGGTGGATTACTTCACTAAGTGGGTAGAAGCTGCCCCTCTGAGAATTACAAAGGCCAAAGACGTGGAGGAATTCATTTGCGAAAACATTATCACCAGGTTTGGCATACCCAAAATCTTGGTATCGGATAATGGACCTCAGTTTGATGCTCAGCTAATCCGGGACATGTGCCAACGGCTCAAAATCGAGCACTGATTTGCCTCAAAATCGAACCATATTCACAGGGATCAAGAAGAATTTGCTGGAGTCTGGGGCCAGATGCTATGAAGAATTGCCTCGGGTATTATGGTCTTACCGAACCACGGTTTCAAGTTCCACGGGGGAGACTCCCTTCAGCCTCGTTTTTGGAAGCGAAGCTGTCCTCCCACTAGAGGTATGCCTACACATCACACAGATGGGATTCCAGGTTGAAGAGAATGAAAGAGGTATGAGGGAGACTCTGGATTTCACTAATGAGCTACGGGACCGAGCGTTGTATCGACTCTAGAAGCATAAACAAGATATGGCTTGAACATACAATCGAAGAGTGAAAGGGTAGACAGTTTACCATATGAGACTTGGTGCTTAGGGTCTTCCAAGCTAGCAAACCGAAACAAAAAGAAAAGCTCAGCCCGAAGTGGGAGGGGCCCTATTGATTGTGAAAAGTGTTAGGGCCAGCCACCTATCTTTTGGAGGATATCTCGGGGGAGCCCATCGAACACACATGGCATGGGATCCACTTGAAGAAATACTATTCTTAAGTTAATCATCGCACCTCTTGTAAATCGGGGAGTCCCATAGTTTTTGGTGCCTTACATATATCGTAGTCATGCTATCTCATGTTATACTTCGTGATATCTCATGTTTTACTTTATATATGTAAGGAGGAAGGTCAATGAGAAAAGTAGAGGTACAACATGGAAATTTTAGCTTATCTCTGGATAGAAGGACAACGGGAGGATAACAACTCACAATTAATTGACCTTACCCCGAGGTGTTCCATCAGAAATGATAACAACTCACAATTAATTGACCTTACCCCGAGGCGTTCTATCAAAAATGAAAACAACTCACAATCAAGTGACCTATTCTGATGAAACCTATCTTCGGATAGAAGGACCTCAGGAAGGATAACAACTCACAATTAAGTGACCCTACCCCGAGGCATTCCATTAGAATGGATAACAACTAACAATCAAGTAACTTACTCTGATAAAGCCAATCTCCGGATAGCAGGATTTGGAAGGATAATACTCACAATTAAGTGAATTTACCCAGAGACGTTCCATCAGAAAGGATAACAACTCACAATCAAGTGACCTACTCTAATAAAGCCTATCTCAGGATAGAAGGACTTCAGGAAGGATAGCAACTCACAATTAAGTCACCTTACCCCGAAGTACCCCTTTATTAAAGACAATTGATGAGAAAACTCTGTTTCAGGTATTCCTCATAAAGATATACAAAAGGCGAAATTATCAAAAGCAAGGGACTAGTCGGAGCTGCTAGATGCCGAGCCACCATTCCCTCAATCTTTCCCTTTTGCTGGGGAATCCTCCTCAGATGAACTAGACGTCTTTTCATTTGATCATTTTCCCCTTCTTTAGAACCTTCATCCTCTTCGGAGCCAGAGTTGTCCTCGTCCTCTGGGGGAGCCTCCACCACCATTGGCACCACATATTCCTCACCATACCAGACCTTAACATAACTTTTGAAAAAATCTCTTACCAGGGGTAGGTGAGAAGACAGACTTCGGTTGTATTGCCTAAGAGAGTCAATGGTGTTCACAAGAAGAAGTTCATTGTATTCTGAACTTTCCTTGAAGATGTAGATAGCTTCGATCTCCGCTGTTCGGAATTCTTCAACGTGACTTAATTGTAGCCTACAATTTAGTTTACCGCAGATAAGTTTAACAATATACGAAAGCTGTAAAATAATCTAATTAGTATTTAATGATGACAAATTGACTAAAATGTGATTTAGTAGTACCAAAAAAAAATGTTTAGTACCCTAATGGTCCGTTTAGATTGGGGTGAACTTAGGTGAATCTAGGTGAAATTTATCATTCACCCCGTTTGGAACCAGTTTTTTGTTTTTTTCAAGGTTAATGTAGGTGAATCTAGGTTAATGTAGGTTAACACATTCTCTTCTATTGACCCTCAAATCGTTCACCCCCAAATCGGTGGGTAATGCTAGGTTAAGGAATTAGTCTTTCTAATTATTGTTAGATGAAACTAAACTACCCATCAATAATATTACTCACCGCCAAATATTATTTGCCTCTAAAAAAAATAACTTCCCTCATCATATAAATTGCCGCTTCATTTCTTTCTTGCGTATTCTCGCCAACTCTTTCTTTCCTCTTGAAAAAGCAGTTTTTTCTTGGTTGCTCTTTCTTTCTCGCTTGAATAATAAAAAGATCATACTTTTTTGCTTTTCAATTTCAATCCGTGTGTACTATATTTGTTTGTTGCCATGTCTAGTATTTTTTCCTAGTGCAATAATCAGTGTTAATCATTTTTTCAATTAATCATATAATTATCAAATCATCTTTTTAATGTATGTAAATCAACATATACGAGCATTGGCATATTCCTTGTTATAAATCCTTGTGTACTATATGTGTACTAATCATTACGTACACGATATTTGTTGTTTATGTTTATCTTTTGTTAAACATGTATATGTTTATTTTGCTAAACACTATTGATATGTTTCTTATATTTTTTATTATAGAACATATTTATGTTTTGCTAATGTTTTTATTTAATAACATTTAATTTGCAAACAAAAATAAGGTATTCTATGTAGAAATAAAGAGAAGGATATAAATGTTAGTTTAATAGTTAATAATTTTATAATGTTATTTTTCAAGTTATTAATTATTTTGCTTTACCTAGTGAATGGTAATTGTATCCAAACATGAATTATAAAGTTTCACCAACATTCGCATGCATTCCCCTACATTCCCCTAACCTAGGTTAATTCTAAATGTTTACCCTCACCTACATTCACCCCAATCCAAACGCATCGTAAGTCACACTCATTTATTCTCATTTATCCTTCACATTCAATGGCAATGATCATCAATCAAAATTTGAATTGTATAACCGATGAAATTAAATAATAAAATCACAAAGATGATTAAAGGGGAGCTTTGATTGCAATATAACCAATGGAATTAAATAATGGAATCATAAAGATGACTGCAATATAACCAATCAAAGCTCCCCTTTAATCATCTTTACAATTCCATTTTTTAGTTCCATCGGCTATATTTCAATTAAAGCTCCCCTTTAATCATCTTTACGATTCCATTATTTAATTTCATCGGTTATACAATTTTAAATTTTGATTGATTATCATTGTCATTGAATGTGAAGGATAAATGGGAATAAATGACTTATATGTTATGTATTTTTGCTCCCTTTTTGTTTCTTTGTTGAGTAGTATAAAGGATGGGCATGCCATTGTTATACATACACACAAAACAAAACAACGAACATAGAAAAGCTATTATTTAAATACCATTCTTTATTTTCAGCTTTTATATTTTTGTTTTTCCATCTTACATTTTTGGACGATATTTGTGCAAGTTCCAACGGTAAGGGCCACGAGTGAAGGTGTCCGTTGACTGTTGTGTAAACCTTGAGAAGTTACCGGCGTAAACGATTATAACCGAGGTTGTGCCGAAAATAGCTTTCAAGGCAGTGACTTCCATACCAAGACACAACCTTTACATTATCAATAAGTTTTCCTTTCTTTATTTCTTTTGTCATTGTTATATCATTTTGTTTTTTTATCACCCTAAGACATACTACAATAAAATATTTGTTGATGGGACAGATCGTTACAGTACACTAACACTGGAATAAGCTTAAGCGGAATCATTATAAAAAATATTTTGACTATTATCTGCGAAGACAAATTCTCCCGTCTTTACCACAAAGCTACCAAATGTTTTGAAGAGAAAAAAACCAAATCCCACTTCATTTTGGTGACACATGCAGATTTTTTTTTAATGAAAATTTTTTGAACCAAAATTCCATTTTTGGTGACACATACAGATTTTTTTTAATGAAAATTTTTATACGACTCGCACAAACATTTTTTTTTGTGACTATATTAAAGTGTTGGTAAACAATCCACTATGATTTGGTGGTATATTTTTTCAATTTTTCTTTTAGTTTATATTGCCAACTGCTTGTAGCTTTTGATTTGCTTCCGCTTAGTTGTTTTAATATAGAAATTGAAGCTTAGCTTTCATGTCAACTGGAATTACTATATTATGCACCTCTGCATTTGGAGTTATGAACAAACCTTGTGAAATGCACAACTTAAATATGTAGAATTTAACATTTTTATTCATTGTATTTTCTTATTTTTCTTAGTTCGTTAAGGAGAGTTTTAAGAGCAAAATATATTATTTTATAGTCGATAAACTATTGAGGTAGGGTCAGCAAGATATATTATTGTAGAAGTAATAACATATCTTACTGTTGCTAACCCTACCTTAATTGTTTATAGACTATACAATAATATATCTTATTCCTAAAACTCGCGTTAACGAACTAAGAAAAATAAAAATAATACGATGGGTCAAAATGTTAATTCTACATATCTAAGTTGTGCATTTCACAAGGTTTGTTCATAACTCCAAATGCAGAAGTGCATAACATAGTAATTTCAGTTGGCAAGAAAGCTTCAATTTCTATATTAAAACTACTAAGTGGAAGCAAATCAAAAGCTACAAGCAGTTGGCAATATAAACTAAAAAATATAGTATAACAACACTCGAATATAGTAAAAAAAAAACTGAAAATTCGTTTATGCGAGTAGTATAAAAATTTATTGATAATGTGAAGGTTGTGCCTAAGTGGAAAGTATAAAAAAAAAACTACTCCCTCCGTTCCAATTTAATTGACGTTTTGGGAATCCGTGTCAAACTTTGACTACAAATTACTTTATATTCATTAGTCCAAAAAATATAAAATTGATATAGTTGAATCCGTTTTTCAAAATACTTTCATAATATTATTTTTTTGTATAATTTTATATAATGTAAATATAAAGTAATTGATGATTAAAGTTGTGTTTCGAAAAGCGTGAAGTCAAGTATTTTGGAACGGAGGGAGTATAATACTATTTCACACCTAATGAAGAGTAATTATAAAACCCGTAAAAAATATTTCCAACATAACGAGAAGTATAAATTTACTTGTTTTCCTCATATTCAACTAGAGCGGAATGTATGAAAGTATAGTATTGTTACTTTCCAAACATGTGACATCGGTATTCTGTGCTAATATATATGCTTGGTGATGTTACTTGTTCGGTTCATACTAAACTAAGTATATGATTTGACACGAACATTTAAGAACGCCATACTAGTTTATACTAGTTTACGTAAGCCGATACTTTTGTGCAAGTTGTAAGGACAAAACGGGCAGAAAAGTTCGCATTAGAAATTTCTGCCATGCAATTAGGCTTTACAATCCTACTTAAGTGTTTTACCAAATTTGATTTCTCAATTTGGTTGTTCTTGTTGAATGAACTATAGATCAATTTACATGCTTATTGATCAGTGCTTATGGCATTGTACAAGAACATTCTAATGCGTAAGAATAGGCTTCCTCCTTTGCGAGGTAGGGGCAATTGAACTGTATACAATCTTAGCCATTTAATAAGAAGGAGGTTGATTTCGAATCGACTCTATTACTTTACAATTAGTAAGAAGCATATTTTGTGTAATACATCAATTTGATTTGTTTTATTATATCCTGATAAGAGTTTCTGGGGTTCCATTCTAAAATTAATTGGCAATAGAGAAAGTAGCCCAAGATCTTATATATTGACCAGAAAGAACATCGACTTACGATATGGGACACGCATCTTAACATATCCAAAGGCTAAAATGTTTAAATTCATCCGGGCATGGAATTAGCTTATGTAGTATTTTAAGTTGTTGGTGCTACGTTATTATTGGTTATCTTAGACGTTTTTCCATGAAGGAAGGCTTGCCGGGGGCCGGGGGTGCGGGGATTCCTTGTCAATATTAGTCATAGTTGTTATATATTAAGGGACAACACCGAGATGAAATTTGAAGAGGGAAAAATATAAAAAAATAAATAAAGGGACACAATTTAATAAGAGAAATTTAATTAAATTATGAGGAATTTAATTGAGGCGCATGCCCCCTATTCTTACTAGCTTTGTTCCTGGTGCTTAAGTGTTTTGTACTCTCCAAGGAGAAAGGAATAATGAACATGGACTAAATAAGAGAAATTAAGTCTGTTGAGCCGTAAATTTGGGGTTTGTATATTTTTTTCTTCATCCTTTAACAATCCTTGATATTGATGCCTGATCCTCGGAACCGATTCGGGTCCGACCCGAGACTCGATAGGGATCCGGTTTACTCTATTCGAAAATCTATCAGATAATTTTCTTTATCTTTTTTCTTTTTTGTTTTTTGGTATTTATAATAACAATTAATTAATGGTCAAAATAATTATGGTTCGTATTATTTATTGATTTAAAAATACAAATTAATTAATTGCGGTAGATTTTATTTATTAGTTTAAAAAATGTAATTGAAATCAAATTAAGTAATTTTGAATTCGGATACAATTTGCGGATATCGGATATAATATTAAACTTCGATATAATCGGACATGACAGAACTATGTCGCAGCTGGAAAGGGGAGGGGCACCCCTAAGTCAAGGGGCGGAAGGAGGGGGCGCTACGGGGGGGGGGGGGCATGGTTTTGGAAATGTTTAGTAAATATATATGTGATACACAGATTATAAGGTGTTGTAGCTCAAACTCCCCAAACTTATTCCAGAGAAGAGTTTGGTTCGAACCCCCGTGTCTCTCTTTTATTTTTTCCTCTTAATTGTCATATATGTTATAAATTTAAGTAGGTTGATTATTTGGTGGATGAGTCACCTAGCTGACTAAGCTATTGGACGTGACACATAGCTGAATAAGCTATTTGTGTCACCTAGCTGAATAAGCTGCTAGACGAGTCATCTAGCTGGATAAGTTACTTATATCACCTACATGAATAAGCTAATACTTAAGTCACCAAGTTGAGTCACCTATCTTGATAACCTACTTGATGAGTCATATGAATGATGACTCATGCTTATTTGTACTCCTATAAATACCCTTCTTGATTCATTTAGTTTGGATATCAAAAAGTTCAAGTAATAAAGAGTTCACTTTCATTCTCCATCTCAAAGTTCTTGTTAATGTTATGAGCAAAAGGCTTCATCGATCACTCACGTTTGTTAAAAAACACTGGTCGGTCACCCTAGTATGACTTTGTATGCTTTTGATCACTCATGTTGGGTAATGTGTATACGTTTGGTCACTATCGAATTTTTTTGGTACAACTCATGATTTTTCAGAAAATTTAACATGTTAGTAAGGGTATTTTTGTCATTTCACCTTGGATTTGTATATTTTCAATCACTCATGATGAGTGTTAGTTGATGTTAATAGCAAATCCAGGGTGAAATGACAAAAATACTCTTACGAAGATGTTAAAATTTTCGAAAAATCACGAGTTATACCAAAAAAATGCGTGAGTGACCAAAAGTATACACAATACCCAACGTGAGTGATCGAAAGTATACAAAGTCATACTAGGGTGATCGACTAGTGTTTTTTAACAAACGTGAGTGATCGATGAAGCCATTTGCTCTAATGTTATTGTTATTTACTTGAGTTGTTTATTGCAATAATAAGTTTTTATCTTTCATCACTCCAATCGGAAGTGTTGGTCATTTCAAAGGAGAAGGTAACTTACATATTATCGTTATGTCGTCAAATTTAACTAAGATAGATTTTCCTATTTTAAATATGTCGGGAAATAACTATATGTCGTGGGTTCTAGATACAGAATTGCACCTCCAAGCGAAAAATCTTTCTAATACTATTAAAGCAAGAAACGCTACATCCTAGCAGGATAAAGCATTAGCTTTAATATTTCTCCGTCATCATATCCACGAAGGGTTAAGATCTGAATATCTTACTGTTAAAGAACCTGAAGTTCTATGGAATTGCTTAAAGGAAAGATATGACCACCTGAAGTTGGTTATTCTCATAAAAGCTAAAGATGACTGGTTGAATCTTCGCTTACAAGATTTTAAATCTGTGACATAATATAATTCTACGATATTCAAAATCACCTCACAGCTGAAATTGTGTGATGAAGTTGTAACAAAAGAACAACTACTGGAGAAAACGTTTACTACTTTTCATGCCTCGAATGTTTGCCTGCAGCAACAATATTGAGAGCGCCGATTTAAGAGATATTCGGAATTAATTTCATGTCTGCTTGTTGCTTAGCAAAATAATGAGTTATTATTGAGAAAGCATGAATCTCGTCCTGTAGGCTCTACTCCTGTACCTGAAGTACATATGGCTATGAGCTTTAAAGATGGTAATGGACGAGGTAAGAATAAGGGTAAAGGTAAACGTTTCCATAGTAAGAAAAATAATTTAAACAAAAATTCACGGTTCAAGCCAAACCACCAGGAGTGACAAAGTGGCGCACCAAGGGATGAACAGAAGTCAAATGAGTGGAAAGATTTGTCTGAAAAGCAAGTCAAAAACAAAGAAGATGTTTGTTACCGATGTGGTATGACTGGACATTGGTCGCGTACCTGTCGTACTGCTAGACACCTTGTCAATTTATATCAGGCATCGCTGAAGAGATCAACCACAGATATTGAGACAAATCTTATCGAAGAAAATAATACTTCTATGAGTTCTCCCTTGGTGGCCCATGTAGATCTTGATTCGCTTACAATGTCAAAAGAAGCCAAGTGGGATATATCTGATGGTCTCAATCAAGATGATGGTTTAATGTAATAAGCATGAATATGTAAATTATGGGAGTATAGTTATGTATGCATGTTTTAGGTTGTATTTTGGTTTAATTATATGCTATCTTTTGTATATATAAACTTTTGGTTATTTATGTTGTTTTGAAGGATATGAATTCTAGAAGTAATCTATCCAAAATCAATCTTGATGGTGAAGATATTTGTTTAGTCGATAGTGACACAACTAACACAATATTTCGCAGTAATAAGTACTTTACTGGTTTACAAGAATATAAGGCAAAAATAAATACTATTTCTGGTTCAACAAATTTAATAGATGGTTCCGGAAGAGCCAATATTATCTTACCAAAAAGTACAAAACTATAAATCAATGATACCTTGTATTCACCTAAATCTTTGAGAAATCTATTAAGTTTCAAAGATATTCGCCGAAATGGATATCATCTTGAAACAATAAGTGAAGATAATACTGAGTATTTATGTATCACTTCATCAAATATGAGCCAAAAGCATATTGTCGAGAAGCTTGCAGCTATCTCTTCTGGGTTGTATCTTACAACCATTAAAGCTATTGAATCATATAATGTCATAAACCCGAAGTTTAATGATCAAATCACATTCAAGCTTTGGCATGATCGACTAGGACACCCAGGATCTACCATGATAGGTAGAATCTTATAGAATTCTCGAGGACATCAATTACAAAACCATTACCTTTTGTTAACTAAGTATATCAATTGTGTTTCTTGTTCTATGGGAAAATTGATCATGAAACCATCCTTGACAAAGGTTGTTCTTGAATCTCCTACCTTTCTTCAAAGAATCCATGGAGACATTGTGGACCTATACACCCGCAGTGTGGACCTTTTCAGTATTTTATGGTCCTAATAGTTGCATATGCTAGATGGTCACATGTTTGTCTCTTGTCTACAAGAAATGTTTCATTCGCTAGGCTTCTCGCCCAAATAATCAGATTGCGTGCACATTTCCCAAATTTTCCCATAAAGTCTATTCGACTAGGTGGAGCTGGTGAATTTACATCACAAACTTTTGATGCATATTGCTTATCAAGTGGTATTGATGTTGAACATCCTGTAGCTCATGTTCATACACAAAATGGTCTAGCTGAATCATTTATTAAACATTTGCAGTTAATAGCCCGACCCATGTTAATGAAAACAAAGTTACCTGTTTCTGCATGGGGGCATGCTATTTTACATGTTGCTGCCTTAGTTCGACTTCGACCTACTGCAAATCATCAATACTCACCCTTACAACTTATTTTGGGTCATCAACCAGATCTTTTTCATCTACGTGTTTTTGGTTGTTGTGTAAATGTGCCTGTTGCACCTCCACAATGCACTAAGTTTGGCCCACAACGCAGAAAAGGCATATATGTGGGTTTTGACTCACCATCTATTATTAAATATCTTGAACCTCTAACAGGTGATATATTCACAGCTCGTTTTGCTGATTGTCACTTTGATGAGACAGTTTTCCCACCATTAGGGGGAGAACTTAAGCCGCCAGAAGAACGGAGTAAACTTAATTTCTTGGTATGTACCAACTCTGTCTCATTTTGACGCTCGCACCAATCAATCAGAAGTTGAAGGGCAAAAGATTATCCATCTTCAAAATATTGCTGGTCAAATGCCAGATGCATTCATTGATACGACCAGAATAACTAAATCGTACATACCCGCTAAAAATGTCCCGGCAAGTACTAGTGTCCCAATTGGACAAGTTGTGACCGTCCCAACAAATGAGTCGTCTAAGGTACGCTTGAAGCGTGGACGCCTCATTGGTTCAAAAGCTTCTGCTCCTAGAAAAAGGAAAGGCCAACTAGAATCGACAAATAATAGTGCTCTTCCGGAGACTATAGATGAACGATCCCCATTTTAAGACTTAATTCCTCCAGTCGAGGAAAATGCCCCTGAAAGGGAAATGGTACCAGGAAATGAAGAAATTTCCATAAATTTTGCATGCAAGAAGGAAATGTGGGATCGGAACAAATTTCTTGTCGATGATAAATTCTCTTTTACAGTAGCTACTGCTATTACCATGAATAGTGATGATTGTGAGCCACAATCTATAGAAGAATGTCATGAAAGACATGATTAGCCAAAATGAAAGGACGCCATTAATGCAGAATTAGACTCTCTCATAAAACGCAATGTTTTTGTACCCATTGTTCAAACACCTAAAAATGTGAACCCAGTTGGTTGCAAATGGGTGTTCGTAAGAAAATATAATGAGAGAAATGAAGTTGTTCGCTATAAAGCGAGACTTGTAGCACAAGGTTTCTCACAGAAACCTGGGATTGACTACGAAGAAACATATTCCCCTGTTATGGATGTTGTTACATTCAAATATATTGATAAGTATGGTAGTCTCTGAAAGACTGAATATGTATTTGATGGACGTGGTTACTGCATACCTATTTGGAAAGTTGGATACAAATATCCATATGAAAATCCCCGCAGGATTTAGATTATCTAAAAGTAAAGCACGCATATGTATTCAATCAAACTTAATAAAGCTTTATATGGATTAAAGCAATCTGGACGAATGTGGTATAATCGTCTTAGTGAATATTTGATAACTAAGGGATATATGAATGATCCTATTTGTCCATGCATCTTTATAAAGAAGACCATGATAGGATTTGTTATTATATCAGTATACGTTGATGATATCAACTTAGTTGGAACTCCTGAGGTGCTCACAAAAGCAATTGAATGCTTAAAGGGTGAATTTGAGATCAAGGATCTTGGAAAAACAAAATTTTTCCTCGGCCTGCAGATCGAACACTCTAGAAGTGGCACACTTCTTCACCAAAGGATGTATACAGAGAAACTCTTAAATCATTTTAATATGGATAAAGCTTATCCTCTCAGTACTCCTATGGTAGTAAGGTCTGTTGACACTAACAATGACCCTTTTCGACCAAAAGAAGAAAATGAAACTCTTCTTGGTCCAGAAGTACCATACTTGAGTGAAATAGGTGCACTATTATATCTTGCTCAATGTACTAGACCTGACATTTCTTTTGCAGTTAATTTGTTAGCATGATTCAGCTCTGCTCCAACAAAAAGATATTGGTCAGGTGTAAAACATATCTTTCGATATTTTCAGGGTACTAAAGATATGGGATTATTTTACCCAAAGGATGCACCCCATCCTTCACAATTAAATGGATACACAGATGCAGGTTATCTCTCCGATCCTCACAAAGCAATTTCTCAAACTGGATATGTGTTCACAAGTGGAGGTACTGCAATTTCCTGGAAATCATGTAAGCAAAGTTTTCCAGCTACCTCATCCAACCATTCCGAGATTATTGCTCTCCATGAGGCTAGCCGAGAATGTGTATGGTTAAGTTCACTAATCAATCATCTCCGAAGTTCATGTGATTTACAATCTGTTACTAAACTACCAACCATCATTTTTGAAGACAATGCAACATGTATATCACAAATAAATGAAGGATACATCAAAGGAGATCAAACGAAGCATATTTCACCGAAGCTCTTTTATTCTCATCACCTTGAAAAGAATAAAGAGATATGTATCCAGAAGATACAATCTTGTGAAAATTATGCTGATCTATTTACAAAGTCCTTACCAACAACAATATTCAGGAAGCTAATCTATGGGATCGGAATGCGGCGTATGTATCAACAAACAACTTAATGGAGCTTTGACGAGGGGGAGTTAGCCTCAGATTACGCGTTGTACTCTTTTTCCCTTCGTTAAGGTTTTTGGCCCTCGTGGTTTTTCCTTATCATGGTTTTTAATGAGGCAACATGTGTGTAGTATCTAGAATGTACTCTTTTTCCTTCATCCAGATTTTATCTCTTCGGGTTTTACCGGAAAGGTTTTAATGAGGCATTATTCTAGTAACAATGAATCATCCAAGGGGGAGTGTTATAAATCTAAGTAGGTCGATCATCTGGTGGATGAGTCACCTAGCTGACTAAGCTACTGGACGTGTCACCTAGCTGAATAAGCTACTTGTGTCACCTAGCTGGATAAGCTACTAGACGAGTCACCTAGCTGGATAAGTTACTTATATCACCTATATGGATAATCTAATACATGAGTCACCAAGTTGAGTCACCTATCTTGATAACCTACTTGATGAGTCATATGAATGATGACTCATGCTTATTTGTACTCCTATAAATACCCTTCTTGATTCATTTAGTTTGGATATCAAAAAGTTCAAGTAATAAAGAGTTCACTTTCATTCTCCATCTCAAAGTTTTTGTTAATGTTATTGTTATTTACTTGAGTTGTTTATTGCAATAATAAGTTTTTATCTCTCATCAAATAATCACAATATACTCTATATAGCCTAATTATTATAAACGTGCTTGTCTTAATTGTCATACTCTATAGCCTAATTATATGAACGGTGGAGAGGAGTACTAATATATGAGTGTTATTATTATTATTATTATTTTTTTTTTTGTAAATTAGCGATGAGGTGATTATCGAATCCGGGACCTTCTGGTCACTAGTATGAACTTTTTCCACTTGAGTATTATTTAAACATTCTAAATGATGCAAAACTTCATAAATCCAAACATTCACAACAATACGGCACATCGACTCCCTTAACTTGATTGATTTTAATTTAATTTTTAATATTTTGAAGATAAAATTGTTTAATATTAATTGAACAATATTATAGGGATTAACCCATAGAAATTTATTTCTTGTTTGTTTGTGAATAACAACTCACAATTAATTGACCTTACGTCGAGGCGTTCTATCAAAAATGATAACGACTCACAATCAAGTGACCTACTCTGATGAAACCTATCTTCGGATAAAAGGACCTCAGGAAGGATAACAACTCACAATTAAGTGACCCTACCCCGAGGCGTTCCATTAGAATGGATAACAACTAACAATCAAGTAACTTACTCTGATAAAGCCTATCTCCGGATAGAAGGATTTGGAAGGATAATAACTCACAATTAAGTGAATTTACCCAGAGACGTTCCATCATAAAGGATAACAACTCACAATCAAGTGACCTACTCTAATAAAGCCTATCTCAGGATAGAAGGACTTCAGGAAGGATAACAACTCACAATTAAGTCACCTTACCCCGAAATACCCCTTTATTAAAGACAATTGATGAGAAAACTCTATTTCAGGTATTCCTCACAAAGATATACAAAAGGCGAAATTATCTAAAGCAAGGGACTAGTCGGAGCCGCTAGATGCCGAGCCACCATTCCCTCAATTCTCCCTTTTGCTGGGGAATCCTCCTCAGATGAACTAGACGTCTTTTCATTTGATCATTTTTCCCTTCCTTAGAACCTTCATCCTCTTCGGAGCCAGAGTTGTCCTCGTCCTCTGGGGAGCCTCCACCACCATTGGCACCATATATTCCTCACCATACCAGACCTTAACATAACTTTTGAAAAAATCTCTTACCAGAGGTAGGTGAGAAGACAGACTTCGGTTGTATTGCCTAAGAGAGTCAATGGTGTTCACAAGAAGAAGTTCATTGTATTCTGAACTTTCCTTGAAGATGTAGATAGCTTCGATCTCCGCTGTTCGGAATTCTTCAACGTGACTTAATTGTAGCCTACAATTTAGTTGACCGCAACTAAGTTTAGCAATATAAGAAAGCTGTAAAATAATCTAATTAGTATTTAATGATGACAAATTGACTAACATGTCATTTAGTAGTACCAAAAAAAATGTTTAGTACCCTAATGGTCCGTTTAGATTGGGGTGAACTTAGGTGAATCTAGGTGAAATTTATCATTCACCCCGTTTGGAACCAGTTTTTTTTTTTAAGGTTAATGTCGGTGAATCTAGGTTAACACATTCTCCTCTATTGACCCTCAAATCGTTCACCCCCAAATCGGTGCGTAATGCTAGGTTAAGGAATTAGTTTTTTTTATTATTGTTAGATGAAACTAAACTACCCATCAATAATATTACTCACCGCCAAATATTATTTGCCTCTAAAAAAAAATAACTTCCCTCATCATATAAATTGCCGCTTCATTTCTTTCTTGCGTATTCTCGCCAACTCTTTCTTTCCTCTTGAAAAAGCAGTTTTTTCTAGGTTACTCTTTCATTCTCGCTTGAATAATAAAAAGATCATACTTTTTTGCTTTTCAATTTCAATCCGTGTGTACTATATTTGTTTGTTGCCACGTCTAGTATTTTTTCCTAGTGCAATAATCAGTGTTAATCATTTTTTCAATTAATCATATAATTATCAAATCATCTTTTTAATGTATGTAAATCAACATATACGAGCATTGGCATATTCCTTGTTATAAATCCTTGTGTACTATATGTGTACTAATCATTAAATACACGATATTTGTTGTTTATGATTATCTTTTGTTAAACATGTGTATGTTTATTTTGCTAAACACTCACTACTAGAAAACGAGCTTTTGGAGTCGGGAGGTCAAATCCGACGCCAGCGCGGAGGCTTCGGATTCACGTCGGATTGGCTTCAGAAGAGAGGTCAACCCATAAAATTTGAAATTGGTGTCAAAATTGCTTCAAAATGGCTTAGGACATATTAATTTGCTTCGGATGGAAAATCCGAAGCCAAAAATAAGGTTTCGGAATGGCTTCGAATTGGATTCAGGAGGCATGTCAACTGCAAAAATGTTGAATGACTCTGAAATTGGTGTCAAAATTACTTCACAATGGCTTCAGACATATTAATTGATTTAATTTATAACAAAATAAAATAAAAACCGAATCAATTCCGAAGCCAAACTTATAACGAAACCAGACATATGTTTGATAATAATAAACGAAATGAACTAAAAATTGGAAATAGTATTGGAATGGAGTCAGAATGGCTTCGGACTCCAGTATGGCTTCGGAATTGCTTGGGATTTCGAAATTTTTTTTCTGCTATGAAGGAATTCGCTTCGGAAATGATAGATAGTGGCTTCAGAATTGCTTCGGGCGTCATGTAAGAAGAGGCTTCAAATATCTACAATATACTTAAGCTTCAGAATGGCTTCAGATATCCTAACTTCGGAGTGGCTTCGGAATAAAAATTGAAAATAGTATTAGAATGGAGTCAGAATGGCTTCGGACTCCAGTATTGCTTTGGAATTGCTTGGGATTTTGAAAATTTACATTCTGAATCCAATCCGAAGCCATTTTGGATTATGGTGTCTAACCGTTGGATTGAGATTCTTAAGAACGGTGAAGATTGAGTTATTTATATAGTGTAGTGTTATGTGATTGGTAGGTTTGGATCGTGGTGTCTAGCCGTTGGATTGAGATGCTTAAGGACGTTGGAGATTGAGTTTATTTATATAGTGTGAGGAATTGTTTTTTGTATTGAAATTTTGATTATAAATTATTTTTCATTGATATTATAAATTTATAAATTAATATAATTGTCTTTGTTTATGTTTTAATTTTTGTCTTTGTTTTAATTTTTTGCGTTCTTCTTTTTTACTATTCATCAATATAAAGTTGAATAATTCAAGCACATATCGACTTAATACATCATAACTAATTATTTGTGAAGTAATCATGTAATTCATCATAACTAATTATTTGTGAAGTAATCATGTACTTATTTGTCAAAAGTTGTCCTATTAGATCATACAACTACGACAAAATAGGACAAGTTTGTTATAAAGTATTCATGTAACTAAAGTATTACACTAGTACTTATATGATAAGTAATTATTTGTAGAGTATTCATGTAAATAAATTTGAGTCGGATTGGCTTCAGATCCTTAAACATGGATTGGGTTGGGCTTCAGAATGGCTTCGGATTTTTTTTCTTCATTTTTGTTCAATATTAATCTTTAATTTGTTTTTATTTTCTAGACTAATTCATAAGAGGTACCATTCTTCATTCTAAATTTATACGGTACTTATATGATAAGTATGAATGTTGAGATATGAATGAATAACTCTTGCTTTAGTCCAAAGCAAGAATGACATATCAAAATTAGTTCAAAGTTATAGTTCGATAGTATTAGATTAAATTTGTCAAAATTTGTACTATTAGATCATAAAACTACGACAAAATAAGACAATTTTGTCCCTTTTTGTATTTGTTTTAATTACTTAATTCTTTTCTTTAACCATTCATTAATCTAATGTTGAATAATTCAAGCACATATCGACAAAATACATCTTAACTAATTATTAATGAAGTACTCATGTAATTAAAGTAGTACATCAGTACTTATATGACAAGTATTAATGGCGTGATATGAATGAATAACTCTTGCTTTGGTGCAAAGCAAGATAGAATGACATATCAAAATTAGTTCGTATTTCTTTTGTTTGATCAATAAAATCATTTCGTTGGTATAATAAATAAATAAAAGATAGAATGACATATCAAAATTAGTTCGAAGTTATGGTTCGATAGTATTAGATTAAAATCGAGTTAAATATATAGATTAACATGATCACTGTTTAAAAAAAAAAAAAGGAAACCCTTTTATTTTATTAAAATGAATAATTCATTACAATCATCAATATAATTCGTAAACTCGTAAACTCAAGGAAATAGGCGACTAACATCAAACTAGTGAGAGAAATCATCTCTCTAACCAATTCCTTGCTAGCAAGAGGGCTCGAACCCGAGAATGTAACAAAGATATTACATTGAACCTCAAGAATGTAACACCGCTCATGTGTATATTCTCTGCAACACACCTGAAGTACGAGAACATCTTCGGTAAGTGTGCATTTGAAGATTAATTCAATCCATATTATATAATTCAATCCATATTTGAGTCGGATTGGCTTCAGTTGCAAAGGATTCGGAATGGCTTCAGAAATCAAACAAATTTGAGTCGGATTGGCTTCAGATCCTGAAACGTGGATTGGGTTTGGCTTCAGAATGGCTACGGATCCAGAAATTTTAGCTTCAGAATGGCTTCGGAATGACTTCTGAATAACTTCAGAATGGCTTCGGATTTTTTCCGAAAGAAGATAGGCTTGGGAATGGCTTCGGACATATCAGAATTATGGCTATTTATGCACCATTTCAATCATTCTC
Source organism: Echium plantagineum (assembly GCA_003412495.2). Taxonomy (NCBI): domain Eukaryota; kingdom Viridiplantae; phylum Streptophyta; class Magnoliopsida; order Boraginales; family Boraginaceae; genus Echium; species Echium plantagineum. The sequence continues at coordinate 62,915 of QFAX02000190.1, forward strand.
ATGCCTTTTTAATCAACATCTTCCATCTTCTTTCTAAAATCATAAATTCATATACATTTTTTTCTTCATTTTTGTTCAATACTAATCTTTAATTTGTTTTTATTTTCTAGACTAATTCATAAGAGGTAATCATTCTAAATTCAACTTCATATACATTTTCTATTTCATTTTTGTTCAATATTAATATTGAATTCATTTTTCATTTTATAGGCTAATAATTCAAAACAAGGTCATAAAGAGGTAATTTTATATTTGCATTCTTTTATTATTTCAATCATTTATTTATTTGTCTAACTTTGTCTAATTTTTTTCTTCTTATGTTATTTGTAGGAAAAAGTGTGTTCCTCAAAATATTTGAGGTATTTTTGTTTTTTTGAATAATATTTATGTTTTATAAAAATGTGTATCCAAGTTTGATGTATGTGTGTTTTGAATTAATGGATTTTTCTTTGTGTTTTTTGTTGAGTAGGTTGCGTTTAAATGTATTTTGGATGTTTCATTATGTTTTGTGTTTTGGGTATTGTATTTTGATTGTAATTGTGTTTCAGATGTGTTTTGAATGTATTTTGGGTGCATTTGATACGATTGCAGCCTGGAATTCTGCATAATTGCAGAAACCATGCTGCAAATTTTTTTTTTGCTATGAAGGATTTGGCTTCGGAATTACTTCGGAAATCATAGATATTGGCTTCAGAATTACTTCGGGCGTCATAGATATTGACTTCATAATTGCTTCGGAATTGATTAGATAAGGCTAGAAAAGAGTAGGATTTGGATTCAGAAATGCTTCAGAGTTTGGCTTCGGATTCGCTTCAGTACAATCTTTATGTCAAATCAATGTTGGCTTCAGAATGGTGTCAGACATTTTGGATTCAAAATGGCTTCGGATCTCAAAATGCGATAACTTTTTTTCCTCGGACGTGATCCGACTCCATTCCGAAGTAATTGCTCTTTTTTCTTCGGATGTACTTCGGATTTGGGCGACGCAAAAGGTCTGTTTTCTAGTAGTGACTATTGATATGTTTCTTATATTTTTTATTATAGAACATATTTATGTTTTACTAATGTTTTTATTTAATAATATTTAATTTGCAAACAAAAATAAGGTATTCTATGTAGAAATAAAGAGAAGTATATAAATGTTAGTTTAATAGTTAATAATTTTATAATGTTGTTTTTCAAGTTATTAATTATTTTGTTTTACCTAGTGAATGGTAATTGTATCCAAACATGAATTATAATAGTTTCACCGACATTCGCATGCATTCCCCTACATTCCCCTAACCTAGGTTAATTTTAAATGTTTACCCTCACCTACATTCACCCCAATCCAAACGCACTATAAGTCACACTCATTTATTCTCATTTATCCTTCACATTCAATGGCAGTGATCATCAATCAAAATTTGAATTGTATAACCGATGAAATTAAATAATAAAATCACAAAGATGATTAAAGGGGAGCTTTGATTGCAATATAACCAATGGAATTAAATAATGGAATCATAAAGATGACTGCAATATAACCAATCAAAGCTCCCCTTTAATCATCTTTACAATTCTATTTTTTAGTTCCATCGGTTATATTTCAATTAAAGCTCCCCTTTAATCATCTTTACGATTCCATTATTTAATTTCATGGGTTGTGCAATTTTAAATTTTGATTGAATGTGAAGGATAAATGGGAATAAATGACTTATATGTTATGTTAATTTGCTCCCTTTTGTTTCTTTGTTGAGTAGTATAAAGGATGGGCATGCCATTGTTATACATACACAGAAAACAAAACAACGAACATAGAAAAGCTATTATTTAAATACCATTCTTTATTTTCAGCTTTTATATTTTTGTTTTTCCATCCTACATTTTTGGATGATATTTGTGCAAGTTCCAACGGTAGGAGCCACGAGTGAAGGTGTCCGTTGACTGTTGTGTAAACTTTGGGGAGTTACCGGCGTAAACGATTGTGACCGAGGTTGTGCCGAAAATAACTTTCAAGGCAGTGACTTCCATACCAAGACACAATTACACAACCTTTACATTATCAATAAGTTTTCCTTTCTTTATTTCTTTTGTCATTGTTATATCATTTTGTTTTTTTATCACCCTAAGACATACTACAATAAAATATTTGTTGATGGGACAGGTCGTCGTTACAGTACATTAAGACTGGATTAAGCTTAAGCCGAATCATTATAAAAAATATTTTGACTTGTTTACTTTATTTGTCATTTGCTTCATATTAACTTGTTATATCTTTAACAAGCATCTAGTATAAGCCATTCTAAAACTATTATCTCCCAAGACAAATTCTCCCGTCTTTACCACAAAACTACCAAATGTTTTGAAGCGAAAAAAACCAAATCCCACTTCATTTTGGTGACACATGCAGCTTTTTTTAATGAAAATTTCTTGAACCAAAATTCCATTTTTGGTGACACATACAGATTTTTTTTAATGAAAATTTTTATACGACTCGCACAAACATTTTTTTTTGTGACTATATTAAAGTGTTGGTAAACAATCCACTATGATTTGGTGGTATATTTTTTCAATTTTTCTTTTAGTTTATATTGCCAACTGCTTGTAGTTTTTGATTTGCTTCGGCTTAGTTGTTTTAATATAGAAATTGAAGCTTAGCTTTCATGTCAACTGGAATTACTATATTATGCACCTCTGCATTTGGAGTTATGAACAAACCTTGTGAAATGCAGAACTTAAATATGTAGAATTTAACATTTTTATTCATTGTATTTTCTTATTTTTCTTAGTTCGTTAAGGAGAATTTTAAGAGCAAGATATATTGTTTTATAGTCTATAAACAATTGAGGTAGGGTCAGTAACATATATTATTGTAGAAGTAATAACATATCTTACCGTTGCTAACCCTACCTCAATTGTTTATAGACTATACAATAATATATCTTACTCTTACAACTCGCGTTAACGAACTAAGAAAAATAAAAAAATACAATGGATAAAAATGTTGAATTCTACATATCTAAGTTGTGCATTTCACAAGATTTGTTCATAACTCCAAATGCAGAAGTGCATAACATAGTAATTCCAGTTGGCAAGAAAGCTTCAATTTCTATATTAAAACTACTAAGTGCAAGCAAATCAAAAGCTACAAGCAGTTGGCAATATAAACTAAAAAATATAGTATAACAACACTCGAATATAATAAAAAAAAAACTGAAAATTCGTTTATGCGAGTAGTATAAAAATTTATTGATAATGTGAAGGTTGTGCCTAAGTGGAAAGTATAAAAAAATAACTCTAAAACTATTTCACACCTAATGAAGAGTAATTATAAAACCCGTAAAAAATATTTTCAACATAACGAGAAGTATAAATTTACTTGTTTTCCTCATATTCAACTAGAGCGGAATGTATGAAAGTATAGTATTGTTACTTTCCAAACATGTGACATCGGTATTCTGTGCTAATATATATGCTTGGTGATGTTACTTGTTCGGTTCATACTAAACTAATATATGGTTTGACACGAACATGTAAGAACGCCATAATATTTTATACTAGTTTACGTAAACCGATACTTTTGTGCAAGTTGTAAGGACAAAACGGGCAGAAAAGTTCGGATTAGAAATTTCTGCCATGCAATTAGGCTTTACCATCCTACTCTAAGTGTTTTACCAAATTTTATTTCTCAATTTGGTTGTTCTTGTTGAATGAACTATATATCAATTTACATGCTTGTTGATCAGTGCTTATGGCAGTGTACAAGAACATTCTAATGCGTAAGAATAGGCTTCCTCCTTAGCGAGGTAGGGGCAATTGAACAGTATACAATCTTAGCCATTTAATAAGAACGAAGGAGGTTGATTTCGAATTGACTCTATTACTTTACAATTAAAAGAAGCATAAATTTGTTTTATTATATCCTGATTTTCCACTCTAAAATCAATTGGCAATAGAGGGAGTAGCCCAAGATCTTATATATTAACTCGGGAGGATATCGACTTACGATGTGGGACACGCATCTTAACATATCCAAAGGCTAAAATGTTTAAATTCATCCGGGCATGGAATTAGCTTATGTAGTATTTTAAGTTGTTGGTGCTACGTTATTATTGGTTATCTCAGACGTTTTTCCATGAAGGAAGGTTTGCCGGGGGGTGCGGGGATTCATTGTCAATACTAGTCATAGTTGTTATATAATATTAAGGGACAACACGGAGATGAAATTTGAAGGGGGAAAAATATAAAAAGAATAAATAGAGAGGCACAATTTAATAAGAGAAACTTAATTAAATTATGAGGAATTTAATTGAGGCGCATGCCCCCTACCCCTACTAGCTTTGTTCCTGGTGTTTAAGTGTTCTGGACTCGCTCAGGAGAAAGGAATAATGAACATGGACTAAATAAGAGAAATTAAGCCTGTTGAGCCATAAATTTGGGGTTTGTATATTTTTTTCTTCATCCTTAAACAATCCTTGATATTGATGCCTAATCCTCGGAACCGATCCGGTTTTCCCGACCCAAAAACCCTTCTAATGGGAAACCGGATCCGGTTCCAAACTTTGATCCGGAATCCGAAATCGGATCCGGCCCGAGAATCGATAGGGATCCGGTTTACTCTATTCGAAAATCTATCAGATAATTTTCTTTATCTTTTTTCTTTTTTGTTTTTTTGATATTTATAATAACAATTAATAAATGGTCAAAATAATTATGGTTCATATTATTTATTAATTTAAAAATACGAATTAATTAATTGTGGTAGATTTTATTTATTAGTTTAAAAGTGTAATTGAAATCAAATTAAGTAATTTTGGATTCGGATATAATTTCGAATATCGAATATAATTTTAAATTTCGATATAATCGGACATGACAGAACTATGTCGCAGCTGGAAAGGGGAGGGGCACCCCTGAGTCCAGGGGCGGAAGGAGGGGGCGCTAGGGGGGGGGGGGGGGGCATGGTTCACCCTCGATGTTTGGAAATGTTTAAGTAAATACATATATGTGATACAAAGATTATAAGGTATTGTAACTCAAACTCTATATAGCCTAATTATTTATAAACGTGCTTGTCTTAATTGTCATACTCTGTAGCCTAATTATATGAACGGTGGAGAGGAGTACTAATATATGAGTGTTATTATTATTATTATTTTTTTGTAAATTAACGATGAGGTGATTATCGAACCCAGGACCTTCTTGTCACTAGTATGAGCTTTTGCCACTAGGCTATTCGATTAACTCTAGTATACGAGTATTATTTAAACATTTTAAATGATGCAAAACTTCATAAATCCAAACATTCACAACAATACGGCACATGGACTCCTTAACTTGATTAATTTTAATTTAATTTTTAATATTTTGAAGATAAAATTGTTTAATATTAATTGAACAATAATATAGGGATTAACCCATAGAAATTTATTTCTTGTTTGTGAGTAATTGATAGATTACAATTGTTTTAGTTTTAGTTTGTATTATCTCAATGCTAAAATAATTTGTCAATCATCAATTGACCATTGCTAGTATTATAATGTTGATATTATTAATTTTCAGAATGACAAAGAAAGAATTTCAACCATCGATTCTTTAAAATAAACTAAAATTGCGAAAACTACTACATCAGCGGCTAGTTGTTGCTGAAAATATTGAATATTGATATAAAATAGTGTTAAGAGTACCCTTACGATAAATGCTATAACTTTTATTATATAATACTTTGTTTAACTATCTGATACGATTTTTATTTTTATTTGGCCGGCCCTGAGTTTTCATCCTGGTTTCGCCCTTGCTTGAATCAGGCCGAGCTGTTGGGCAGTCCAGACTGGTAACCTAAAATAGTGTTAGGTTATTGGGTTGTATTCTAAAGCCGTTTCTACTACCGATGAACGTTTGATGGGTAAGTTTGTGATAATAATATTTGGATTATTGATACGGGGGCGTCGTCACATGTCACCTGTGATTTTAAGTGTTTATTTAACGTTCAATCTATGCCTGCATGTCCGGTTGGTTTACCTGATGGTAAACGTTCTATGACTACCCATTTTGGTACTGTGTATTTACGTTGTGGCTTGCGACTTTATCATGTGTTGTTTGTTCCCAAGTTTACTTGCAAGTTGATATGAGTATCACATCTTACCGATAATGTCAGTTCTTTTTTGCAATTCACTAACTCTATATGTGATATTCAGGACCGCACCTTGAGACGGACATACTCTACTATCTTCGGGTTGTTGCTCCAATTAGTGCGTGTGTGTCTGGGATACTTCAGTATCGCATCTTACCGATGATTTCAGTTATCCTCATGGGAAGAAAGGGTGAAAATTGTATGGTCTTGATGTTTGTTCTTTCTTTATTTCTCGCGATGAATTTTAAGAGTCGGAGTTCCCATTTATGTTGGGGCGGACCTAGCATATGTCTAGGATATTCACATGATACCCTAATAAAAAACAAAAATAGTCTAGTGGTAAAAATTTACTTGACTATGTTTGATGTCTTGTGTTCGATACTGTTTAGTAACTTCTTTTTTCACCTTATTTTCTTTCTCATCTTGCCATTTATAAATTACAATCAATTGCTTATGGCCCACAAAAGTAAAAGTAGCGAACAACATGTTTCCAATTCAATTGTTGATCGGAACCTCCTTTACAATCAATTGCTTATGGCCCACAAACAATTTATGAGCACCTCCAAAATAATAAAAGTAAAAGTAGCTCACGTATAAAAATATTATATATAAATTATACAATATTATTGACTTGTTGTGTAATATTTGAAGTTTCATTCGATTAACTTCAATTTTGTAATCTTTAAATTTAGTTTAAGATGATGTAATTAATTAATTTTAAATTTCTAATTTTCAAGTCTTCGACCTTTTTGTTATAGTAACTCATCAATACTTAGTTTATTCGGAGAGTCAAATAATCATTCTTCAAGACATCAATTGGGCACTAACACATATAATATGAAACCAGGTGATATTGTTCCATTTTTTTTTAGCAAGTTACTTTATTTTAAATTTCACATATTTAGTTATACTATAATTTTAGATATTGTCATATTTAATTATTTGTTTATTTTTCTATTGTGTCGTCACGTAAATATTTATCTAGAAGTGAAAAGAGAAAAAAGAAACAAAGGATTGAAGAACTAGTTGAATCACAAAAAGGAGCTCTTAATAAAAATTTTACGAAAACTTCAAATATTCATGAACAACCAAATCTAATTTCAACTGGTGAAATTTATGTGCGTGAATTCAATAATGAAAATATTATGTCAAGTCAATCTAATAATGAAAATTCGTCTAATGATAGTCAATTGTTACCACATATCGATATATATGACCCTGCAAAGAGATATCGATTCTATCAATTAGCGATTTCGCTACAAACAATAATCGGAGAAATATTTTTTGTAATTTATAATAGGAACTCCTTTTTCAATTTTCGCCCCGGGCCCCGAAAATGTCAGGACCGACCCTGATCACATGTTGAAGGTTTATTACAGTTATTATTTAATTTAAGTAACCTATATTACCTCTAGACTCAACCCCTATTTTAGCAATCTATGTGACTCGTGCTCTTAGGAAAAATATAATTTGTTTCACTTATAATTGGAACCATGTATATATGTTTTCCGGATTGTAGGAATTGTAAAATCCTTCGGTAAACATATCACTATTGGTAAATGCATGATTTTTTATTATAAGAGTATGATATATTATACACATCCAAGTAGTGAATTAATGTAGCATAAAATGATAATTTTACTTCTCTCCCCTACTTGGAAATGTAGTAGGTGAGGAAATTAAATGTGGAGGCAAAATGATCATTTAGTGCAATAGTAATCTACTATTTGGGTGTGTATAGTGGATCCCGATAAAAGTATTCGTAAATGAAACGGGTGGTGATGTTACACGCACAAGAATCGCAGAAGTGCAAATCTGGGTTGATCTGTTATACACACCAAAACAGTACTTCTTAAAAGAAAATTACTTGTCGTTTACTAAAATAAATTATTTTTATTTACATTTTCAAGGTACTTTTTTATTTAGTTTATCAATTTTGTCTTGGAACTTGAAATAGTGTTGCCTTTTTATACTCCCTCCTTCCCAATATCTTATTTGTTGGTACATAGCATGTACTTGTGTTGGATGAAGTTTTTCACTACACCAAATGTTAACAACAATGCATTAAAGACGCTAATTCAAATGAAGCATTGAACCAAATGATTAATCAAGTCAACTCCTTCTAGAAGATTCGAGGGTGATTAATGCTGATTGGAGCAAATTATGATACGAACATAATCACCTCAAGACCAAGTAATTACAAGATAAATGCGGTCATGGTCAACCTACGGAGGAGCATTTAATCGGTCGTGTGTCAATCAAATTTACATTTATTGTCGATTGACTAATTAAATGTAAAGAGCCGAAATGCCTAGTATAAAAGGAGCTGGTGGCCTCACTAGTCGAACACACCTTTTATTCACTTGTTTTCTTATACACAAATAAGAGCTTTTAAGCAAAAGTTTGTGTACTAGTTTTCTAGGCGAGTTTTGTATAGAAGCGCTCTCATCAAGCTTTTATACTGATTGTACAGTTGTTATTCTATAACAACAGTGAGGAGTGTTTAGTCAATTGAATCTTGTAAACATCTAAATCACAAGGGTGATATAGGAGTAGGGGAGCCTATATTGAAAAGGCATTGTATAGGGCTATAGAGAGTATGTGGGCATACTAGAAAGTCTCTTCGTGTAAGATTCCTTTTATATAGTGGATTGTTCCCTCGGGCAGGCTGCCCCCCAGAGGTAGGTGCTTAGGCACTGAACTAGGTTACCAAGTTCTCCGTGTTTGATTTACATACTTGTCATATTATTTCAGTTAAACCAATTGTCATAACAACTGGGATAACATACGTGGTGGATATATAACTTTCAATTGGTATCAGAGCGGGACCTCGATATACAGAGTATTAAACGATTAGTGTTAACCACAAAGAATGACTAATTCAAATCAATCACTGAGACCTCCGGATCTGAATGGGAATAACTACAGTTTCTGGAAAAATAAGATGACTATTTTCCTCAAGTCACTTGAAAAGAGAACATGGATGGTTGTTGTGAAAGGCTGGGAACCACCTACCAAGGAGATAAATGGTCAACTGGTTCTCAAAGAGGAGGAGGAATGGACAGATCTGGAATCAGATCTGGCATTGGCAAACAACAGGGCAATGAACGCTCTATGTTCATGTGTGGACGAAAATGTCTATGAGTTAATCACCATGGAAACTGTTGCCAAAAATGCATGGGATATCCTTCAAAATACCTATGAAGGAACCACTCAAGTGAAGATAGCACGCTTGCAACAATTGGCCTCAACTTAGGAATCCATGAATATGAAGGAGGATGAAACCATCAAAGAATATGGATTTCGTGTCACTAAGCTACGGAATGTGCATCGCTTGGAGAGCCCATGAGTAGAGAAAAGATGGTAAGAAAGGTGCTTAGATCTCTACCTGCTAGGTTTGCTGGAAAAGTCTTAGGAATTGGTGAAGCTCAAGATCTAACCACTTATCGGCTAGATGTTCTACTAGGTAACTTGGATACCTATGAAAAGGAACTGAACATCGAAAATGAGGAGAATAATAGTCTAGCTCTTAAGACAGATTGTAAGAGTGTCACTCCAAAACCTGAGTGCTCAATGGAGAAAAGTCCTAGATTCACTGAGCAAATCGGAATGCTTGTCAAGAACTTCAATAAAACCTTCAAACGTATTAACAAGAAAGGGAATGATACTCAAGAGTATCAAGGGTCCCTGGAGAAAAGGGAAGAACGATTTTCCAAAGGAGGAGAAGACAAGTTTAAAAAGGGAAGTATCTCTACTTATAGAAATGTGAACAAAAGAAAGAGCATTCAATGTCGGCATGTGAAGGTTTTGGTCACATTCAAGCAGAATGTCCTACATTCTTGAAAAGACAGCACAAGAACTATTGCACTAGTTTCTCTGATGACTCAGATGAAGAAGATGATGATGATGAAGTGATTGCCTTCATCACAGTAAAAGATGTTCCTGATCAGGTGGAACCAGTTGTTGATAACAAAGGGGATGACAGTGATGAAGAGGCAAAAATCACTCATGAAGAATTGGTGGCTGACTATGAAAAACTTTGTCACAGCTGGACCAAACTGACAGAGACCTATCTTGCTATCACAACAGAGAAAGGTAAAAGTGACAAAAGGAATAAGGAATTGGTACAGGAGAACAATTGTCTCAAAAACAAGATGGGTGTACTAGAAGGGAGAATTCAGACCATAGAAAGGGGCATTAAAATGATGAATTCTAGCACAAATCTTCTAGATGAAATACTAGAAAAAGGCAGACCCTACAAGAGTACCAGTGGGATAGGTTATGCAGAGGATCAAGAGTCTTATCATGGCAAGAGGAAATTCAAACCAAAGTGAAGGTGTTTTCACTGTGGGAAAAAGGGGCACATAGCACTCTATTGTTACAAATTATATGGTAAGGGAAAAAGTAGATATACGCAGACTACCAAAATGACTTGGGTCCTTAAAACAAAAACTATTTGGGTTCCTAAGGAACAGGCTGTTGGAAATGTTGTTCTTACGTCTTTGAAAGCTACAACTTGGGAAGGCTGGTATTTTGATAGCGGTTGCTCAAGACACATGACTGGCAATCGTAGTTATCTATCAAAGGTGAAACCTGTGAAGCAATCACATGTCACTTTTGAAGGAGGGGCAAAAAGAACAATAGTTGAAAAAGGTGTACTAAATGTTCCTGGTTTACCACTGCTAAGCAATGTGTTGCTGGTAGAAGGACTAATAGCTAATCTCATTAGTATTAGTCAGTTGTGTGATGAGGGCATGAATGTCCAATTTAGCAAAAGTGCTTGTGAGGTGAGAGATCTGGATAACAATCTGCTTATAAAGGCAAATAGATAGAGTGACAATTGTTATCAATGGCCCACATATAAGGCTTTGAGTTGTCACACTACTCATGAAGCAGAGTTATGGCACAAAAAATTGGGGCATAATCACTATAGAAATCTCCAGAAATTAGTTCAAAAAGAACTTGTCAGAGGTTTACCCAAGCTAAACATTCAAGCCATTCAATGTGCTGAGTGTCAAGTAGGTAAGCACGTGAAAGTGTCTCACCAACAGTTACAACAAGTGGTATCTGATCGCATACTTGAACTAGTACATATGGATCTCATGGGGCCCATGCAAGTGGAAAGTGTTGGAAGGAAAAGATATGTATATGTGATAGTCGATGACTATTCAAGATACACATGGGTGGTGTTTTTACGTGAAAGATTTGACTATTTCGATACTTTTTACAAACTGGCTACTCAGGTCCAAAATGAAAAAGAAGTAAAATCATTCGCATTCGGAGTGATCATGGGAAAGAATTCAAGAACAGCAAGTTTGATGACTACTGCGTCTCTCAAGGAACCAACCATGAATTTTCTGCTCCAATCACTCCACAGCAAAACGGCATTGTGGAAAGAAAGAATCGTACTCTTCAAGAGATGGCAAGAGTATTGTTACATGCGAAAAGTGTACCCCTGAAATTTTGGGCTGAAGCTATCAACACTGCCTGTCATATTCACAATCGAATTACTCTTCGGCCAGGCACACTGCAAACACAATATGAAATATGGAGGGGGAGAAAGCCAAATGTGCAATATTTTCATATTTTTGGCAGTGAATGTTACATTCTGACTGACCGAGAACATAGGCAGAAATTTGATGCAAAAGGAGAGAAAGGCATTTTCCTAGGATACTCTTCAAATAATAAATCTTTTCGGGTATTTAATATTCGAACAAATACTATCATGGAATCCATCAATGTGAAGATAATGGATGAAGCTATACAAGATGAAGTATTTGATGCCTTACCTATTGAAACTACGGAAACTGTACCTATTGATGCTAGGGAACCTTCCGTAGGAGAGGCACCTAATGAAGAGAGAGGATCTTCCTCAATCTCAGAAGATACTAAGTCTGCCAGCATTGTTGAACCACCTGCTCGTATTCAAAGGAATCACCAAAAGAAAGCAATTATTAGAGTCATTAATGAAGGAAGAATCACAAGAAAGAAAAATAAGGTGGATTATAGGAAGATCGCTGGAATGTTGGGGGAGACCTGCTTTATGTCCAAAAGTGAACCACAAAATGTAAAAGCAGCTCTTCTAGATGAACACTGGATACTAGCTATGCAAGAGGAGTTAGCCCAGTTTGAAAGACATGAGGTATGGCAATTGGTTCCTAGAACTCCTGGGTTGAATGTCATAGGAACAAAATGGATTTACAAGAACAAGAAGGATGAACAAGGCAACATTGTTAGAAACAAGGCAAGACTTGTTGCTCAAGGGTATACACAAGTTGAAGGGCTGGATTTTGAAGAAACATTTGCTCCTGTTGCCAGACTTGAAGCTATTAGGCTCATGCTTGTTGTCGCATGTTATTTAAAGATCAAGCTGTATCAGATGGATGTAAAGACAACATTTTTAAATGGAGTTGTTCAAGAAGAAGTGTATGTTGAGCAACCCAAAGGATTTGTTTGCCCAAATAATCCTAATCATGTGTACAAGTTGAAGAAAACCTTGTATGGATTAAAGCAAACCCCACGTGCCTGGTATGAAAGACTCACTGAGTATCTCTTAAAACAAGGATATACAAGAGGAGGGGCAGACAATACATTATTTATACACAAAGAGAAAGGAAAGTTACTTGTTGCACAAATATATGTGGATGACATCATCTTTGGAGGAATGTCAAACCAGTTGGTACAACAGTTCATCCAACAAATGGAGTCAGAATTTGAAATGAGTATGGTAGGGGAACTGAAACACTTTCTTGGTTTTCAAATCTATCAAAAGAAAGAAGGAATATTCTTGAACCAAGCTAACTATGCCAAGAATATTGTCTCAAAATTTGGACTTGACACTTCTAAAGAGAAAAGGTCTCCTATGGCTACTCACATAAAGGTTACCAAGGATGAAAATGGGAAGAGTATTGACTCAAGCCTGTATAGAAGTATGATTGGTAGCTTGTTGTATCTTACTGCCAGTAGGCCTGACATCACTCAATCTGTAGGAGTGTGTGCTAGATACCAGTCAGACCCTAAAGAAAGTCATCTGTCCCTAGTTAAGAGGATTATCAAATATGTCAAAGGGACTCACATGTATGGGTTGTTTTATACAAATGACACTGGGAATAGTCTGATTGGCTATTGTGATGCTGACTGGGCAGGAAATCTTGAAGACAGGAAAAACACCTCAGGGGGCTATTTCTTTATGGGAAACAATCTGATTTCTTGATTCAGCAAGAAACAAAACTATGTGTCCTTGTCCACAGCTGAAGCTGAGTATATATCTGCTGGAAGTAGTTGCACACAATTGCTATGGATGAAACAGATGTTAAAAGAGTATGGAATCAACCAGGAAACCATGACTCTCTATTGTGATAACATGAGTGCTATAAGCATCTCTAAAAATCCAGTGCAACATAGCAGGATAAAACACATTGACATAAGGCATCATTTTATTAGAGAATTGGTTGAAGAAAAAGTTGTGCATTTAGAGCATGTTGCCACGGACAAACAATTGGCTGACATATTTACTAAAGGGTTAGATACAAATCAATTTGAGTATCTAAGAACACCCCTTGGGTTGTGTGTTATGGAGGAATAAGTCAAGACCAAAAGTTGTTATAATGTTTAGTGGTCAAGTGTTATAACAACTGATATTGAGACCACAAGGATATGGAAAGAACAAAATTGGCGGTTTTATTTTGAAGGAATTAATTGCGTGTCAGTTATTGGACAGCTTTTTTATTCAAAAAGGAAGGCGGTTGATTTTCTCAACACCATTCACAATCTTTGTTGCCATAAACACTCTCTTTCCTCTTTTCATCTCTTCCAAAATCAAAATTCGTCTCTCAATCAAAGGAAACCAACAGCCCTAGCAATTGCAATGGCACCAAAAAGACGACCTTCCACTCCGTTTAGTGCAAAGACCTTTTTCGAAGCCGTTCCGCTGCAAATGGTCACACCCGAGGATAAAATTAGGGCTACAAGGGAAGAGGCCGAGGCTCTTAGACATGCAGAAGCAGAAAAAGCAAAGGCTGAGTCCTCTAAGCAAGCAAAGACCAATGTACCTGAGAAAGAGGAAATTTTGCTACTTCCTTGGAAAGATGATGGTATGTCTATGAACCCTTATATCGATGCATGTTCAAATAACCCTGTTTCTAGTGATCCTACTGATCAATCGACTAGATCTGTCCCTATTAATCCTGAAAATTTAGATAAAACTGATAAGGATGTTGGGGGAAAACCTGGTGTAAACTCAGAGGATGCCACTATGGCTAGTGTGTTGGAGTCTCTTAAAACTCAACATGTCTTCACTAGGAAGAAGAGGATTTTGATGAAAAGGGGGAAGCCTGTTAGGGTTAAGAGAGTTGATAAGAATGTAGACCCTGGAATGTCCTCGAAGGGAAAATCTAGGGTAGATGATGTGCCTCCTACTGTTGAAACAAATGTGGAGGTTGAACATAATGTGGAAGAGAATGATGATGATGGAGATGTGGAAATTCTGTCCTCTAAACCTGGAATTGAGAGAAGGAGAACCAGTTCTAGTATGAATGGAGTTGAAATTTCTGATTTGAATGAGTTGAATGAAACTCTGGAGGAGATAGAGAAGAGGGCTGATAAGCTAAAGAAGAAGAAGCAAACTGTTGAAATCAAAGAGCCTAACATCACTAAGAAAAAGGCTATATCACATGCCAAACCAACAGGTTCAACATCTGGTAAGGCTACTGCTTCAGCCTCTAAACCCACTGATAAGGGTAAAGGACCTGCAAAGGTGAAAGCCAGTACCCCTGTCTCATCCAAGAAAAGAAAACTTGTTGATTCAAGTGATGAGGAGAATGAGAAGGGAAAATTTCAGTTTGATGTAAGCAGGGGGAGAATAAACAAGAGGAGAGTGGCACATGTAGCTGATGCCCCCTGTGATGGAGTAGACTGTGGAAGTGCTGACCAAAGGACAAAGTGGAAGTTTGTGTGTGCTGGGATCATCTGGCCAGAGAAACACTTGTCTGACACCACCTTGAACAATTGTACCTACATGGGAGTGTTAGAGACAAGTGGCATCACATGTATACTTGTGAGAAGGAAGCATTGGGCTAAACTGGTAAAGGAGTTTATCAGTTCTATGACTGTTGAGATCAGGGATCCCACACATGAAATGTTTTACAGGGTTCATCTTAGAGACTATGAGTTTATCTTCAGTCCTACTATCATCAATGCTTTTCTGGGCAGAGAAGACAAAGCAGAAACTGGCCAGCTGTTAAAACTGAATGACATTTTAACTGAAATCACAGCAGGGGGAGTGACCCAATGGCCATCTAAAGGTTTACATCTGCCAGCATTAGCCTTGAGCCTAAAATATTGTATTCTTCACTAGGCAGCCATATGCAGCTTAGTCCTATCTACAAATAGCACCAATATCAGTGAGTTTATGGGGAAGCAGCTGTTTATGTTGGGAACTGGAAAACTCAATTTTGGCCAAGTCATCTTTGATCAAATTGTTGATCATGCCTTGTCTTTTGCAAAGAACAAGCCCATTGGTTTCACCAATTTGATCTGTGGAATCCTGTTAGAGCAGAGGCCTGATATGCTAAGTGAGGAGGATGGACCAGGAACATAATCCAAGGCTGTCATCATTAGTGACAAATTGTTGCATACTCACAAAGTTGATATTTCAGTGGAGAAGGTTGATCAACCACCACCATTTACCTCCAATGATCCCACAGCACATATTCACATGGCTGTCTACTTGGCTGATAAGCAAAGGCTAACTGAAGAAATCCAGGCTAAGAAGCAGCAGCTTGCAAATGTGGACAGAAAGATCAAGGAGTTGGAAAAGACTAGTAGACCAAATGTTGCTACCAATGTTGCTGACACTGAACCAGTTGCTGATCAGTCAGATGATGTGTGAAGATTGTTGTGAAGACCCTCTATTGTGGCTTTGGTTATGTTTTTATGCCAAATAGGGGGAGTAAATTAGAAACACTAAAAGTTCTAACTCTTTTATGTTATGCTGTTTATGTTGAAGACTTTATATGTGTGTGTTTCTATGTTTTCATGTTTCTAAGACATGAATGACTATGTTGCTCACTGTCTCATCAGTTGAGTTGATTATCTAGTATGAAGACTGTGTTGATTAATCACTATCTTGAATCATCCTACCTTACAAAACAACATGAGGTACTTGCCATGAAAAACTTACCCAAAGGGGGAGCTTGTTGGTACATAGCATGTACGTGTGTTGGATGAAGTTTTTCACTACACCAAGTGTTAACAACAATGCATTAACGACGCTAATTCAAATGAAGCATTGAACCAAATGATTAATCAAGTCAACTCCTTCTAGAAGATTCGAGGGTGATTAATGCTGATTGGAGCAAATTATGATACGAACATAATCACCTCAAGACCAAGTAATTACAAGATAAATGAGGTCATGGTCAACTTACGGAGGAGCATAATCGGCCGTGTGTCAATCAAATTTACATTTGTTGTCGATTGACTAATTAAATGTAAAGAGCCGAAATGCCTAGTATAAAAGGAGCTGGTGGCCTCACTAGTCGAACACACCTTTTATTCACTTGTTTTCTTATACACAAATAAGAGCTTTTAAGCAAAAGTTTGTGTACTAGTTTTCTAGGCGAGTTTTGTATAGAAGCGCTCTCATCAAGCTTCTATACTGATTGTACAGTTGTTATTCTATAACAACAGTGAGGAGTGTTTAGTCAATTGAATCTTGTAAACATCTAAATCACAAGGGTGATATAGGAGTAGGGGAGCCTATATTGAAAAGGCATTGTATAGGGCTATAGAGAGTATGTGGGCATACTAGTAAGTCCCTTCGTGTAAGATTCCTTTTATATAGTGGATTGTTCTCTCGGGCAGGCTGCCCCCCCCCCAGAGGTAGGTGCTTAGGCACTGAACTGGGTTACCAAGTTCTCCGTGTTTGATTTACATACTTGTCATATTATTTCAGTTAAACCAATTGTCATAACAACTGGGATATCATACGTGGTGGATATAGAACTTTCATTATTCCACTTTCTATTTTTGGGGTCAAAACTTAAAAAATGTGATCATTAATTTTTAATAGTCGATAAGAAATAATATAGTCCAATTGGATATTGTTAGATCCGTTTTGATATATATCTAAAATATCCACTTTTTAAATTTTTACATGCACATAAATTGAAGATATTTACGTTTTAAGTCGTGTTTCGGAGACTGCCAAAAGTCAAACTGGAATAACAAAATGGGAAGGATAAAGTATAATAAAGGTCCCTATAATAAATGAGGATATATAAATAAGAAGAGACTCTTAATTGTTGTGTCAAAGTCTACAACGATAAACGGAGGGAGTGGTTTTAAAGAATGAAATTACCATTTTATCCCTCTCCCTATTAGGTAGTGTAATAGGTCAACAAGTTCACGGGGGCAAAATAATAATTTTACTCTTAAATAAGATACTATTTTGGTGTGTGTATAGTTTTCCCAAATCTAAGGTTGAGATTGATAACAATGGTGGGGAGGGTAAAAATTGGTTATTTATATTATTAAAAATTGATCCAAGTAGTTATTAGTTACTCCCTTTTTCCCAAAATGAATGGTCATTTGACGTTTCACAATCATGATGACTCGGCTTAAAATATAAATATATTTAACTCTACAAACATAAATATACAAAAAAAAATTGATATTTTAAAAATATATATCAAAATGAATATAACAATATCTCAAATGATTATTCTTAACGACAAGTGAAAAATAATGAAGTTTGATTCTAAAAATTATATTTTGGGAGGGAGGGAGTCGTTTTAAAAATTCAATTCTTACAACATTTAGGTAAAAGAAAATATGTAGGTGATTAGGCTTGTTAGTCGCTCGATAAAATCGTTTATAAAATTAATTTTGTTAAAATATAATTTTAATTCGAACCGGTTACGATCCGTTCAGAATTCGTTTGAAATCGCTCGCTCTCTCGCTCGTTAAAACCGTTTACAATTTTCAATTTTATTTAAAAAAATAAGTATACCAAACATAGCCTAACTATCGGATTTGCGAGTGAAAAACGGATTACAATGGAAATGATTAGCGATTCAAGCGAACGATTCTTATTTCGAATTGATTAACGAGCCGATTTTGCGATTTTAAACGATTCGACTAACGAACCGCTTTAATACGATTTTATTTCGAATCGACTACGAATTGAACATTCATACCAATTTATTAACGAATTAATTTGCGAGCGAATTTGTGAGTTAACACCGCTATAGGTGATATTTAAAAGGTTCAAACTAATTAGGGATGACTATATAAAATTTAGCTATAGACCATTACACCCACCAAGTAACCAAGCAAAACTGAGTTGTTATACACACCAAAATGCTACCCAAAAAATGCATAAAATTGAGTTAATCGAATAGCCTAGTGGAAAAAACTCTCGCCAGTGACTAGAATGTCCTGGGTTTGAAACTAACCTCATCACTAATTTACAACAAAAAAAAAGCTCATAAAATTATTTTTATGCTCTCCCTATTTAAAAGTGTTGAAGTCAATTGAGGATAAAACGCTAATTTCACATCTAAAAAAACGTACTCCCCCATCTCAAATTGTATGGCAGACATCTCGAATTCCACACACGCAAAAATTAGAAAATTGAGATATTTAATATACATGGAAACGAACCTAACAACATTTCATATGACTATATCAGATAATAGAAATTCACAGTCAAACTTTTTAAAATTCGAAAAAATTTGACTCCCAAAATAAAAAGTGGACAACGAATTGGAATGAAAAGAGTAATTGTGGTGTGTAAACTTCCCTAGATCCAAACACGGCAACACTATACATACACCAGAATGATGATTTTCTTCAGTGTCAAAAGACTATTTTACCTCCAACTTAACAATCTCTTTTATTACACTTATGAAAAAGGGCAAAATAGTCATTTCACACTAAAATTCTATAACAGATCAGATCCGAACATAAGATTAGAAACTTAAAAATCCACCTCAACCACCACTTGTCTCTACTAACTTCCAGAAATACTAAAACCAAAGTCCAAAACCAACCTCACCGTTTCACACTCAAACTCTGTTTATCAAGAACCATGGCTCTCTCCAACAACATCACAGCATTCCTCAACTTCTTAGCCTTCATGTGCTCAATCCCCATCATCACATCAGGCATATGGCTTGCTTCTAAGCCTGACAATGATTGCATCCACTGGCTCCGTTGGCCTCTTGTTTTCCTAGGCGTATCCCTCCTTCTCGTCACCCTTGCAGGTACTCGTGGAACTACGGGAGACGTGGAGGACAAATGACACCATCGATCACTTGTATTTCTTAATTTTTTGTGTTCGATCATCCTAGTTCAACTTAGTTATTACTCTGTCACTAACTTTTTTTTCTTTTGTAAATTAGCGATGAGATGAGTTTCTGTTAAAACGCACTACCACATCGAAAGTCGATGTCCTCCCGAGTCAATATATAAGATCTTGGGCTACTCCCTCTATTGCCAATTGGTTTTAGAGTAGAACCCCATATACTTTTATCATGGTATCATGAGCCAGGCCCGAATTAATGAGGCACGTGTAACCCCGCCGCCAATGTTGTTTTCGGCATATAACGCCGCCAATGTTGTTTCCGGCAAATATTACTGGCGAGAAAAATTTCGCCGACGATCGGGTTACACGTGAGGGGAGTGTTAAGATGCACTACCACATCGAAAGTCGATGTCCTCCCGGGTCAATATATAAGATTTTGGGCTACTCCCTCTATTGCCAATTGGTTTTAGAGTGGAACCCATAGACTTTTATCATCCTAGTTCAACTTAGTTATTACTCTGTCACTAACTTTTTTTTTTTTTGTAAATTAGCGATGAGATGAGTTTCGAAGGCAGTACTCTAGTACGTCAGTAACTTGATCTGTTATACACACCCAAATAATGAACTTTTGGGAGTGAAATTACAATTATACCCTCTCTATCTGTAAATGTAGTAATTGTAGAAGACTAATATAAGGGAAAATGGTAATTTCGCATGCCAAAATAACACTGTTTTGGTGTGTATAGTGTTGCCATGTGGCATAGGAACTTGACTGACTTTTGTGCCATGAACCTTCTAATGTAAAAATAAATGTTTAATATTAAGATTAATGAGACTATGATATATAGTACTTCTTCTTTTTCAATTTTTTATTCCACTTTCCATTTTTGGGGTCAAAATTTGAAAAATTTCGATATCTCGAAATCCAGGTATCGTAGACATTCCCTCGTTTGAATTCCCGAGAAACTTCTTGCAGGCTTTGTTGGTGCATACTGGAGAAAGGAAGGGCTGTTAGGTGTTTACTTAGTGTGCATGGCAATTCTCATAGTGTTGCTATTAGCTTTTCTCATTCTTGCTTTTGTTGTCACAAGACCAAGTGGTGCTTACCCTGTTCCAGGCAGGGGTTATAGTGAGTTTAGGCTTGGTGGGTTCTCACATTGGTTGAGGGAACATGTTACTGAGTCTGGTAGTTGGGGGAAGATTAGGTCCTGTTTGGCGGATACCGGTATTTGCCGTAAGCTTAATGACAAGTATATTACTGCTGATCAGTTCTTTGCTGCTCATCTCACTCCTATTGAGGTGCATTGTTTGTCTTCGACTTGGAATCTCACTCCGTTTTTATTGATGTTATGATTCGGTAGGTTGTTTCAGTCACCTATGATTTAAAGTCCTTTAAAGTCCCCGTTCACTCACTGATGAATGAAAAATGGATACTGTGTTGAATTTTTTGTCAAGTGTGTTGTGAGTGTGGAATGTCATGTTCTGGACCCTAGTCGCTCACTTACAAATCGCGACAACGATTAATTTATCAGTGGAAGTTTCTAAGATGAACTTCCGTTTTATCCATGTTCAGTATTGTCTTGTTATTACATGAGTAGTTGTATATTGAATCTTGTTCATGGGCATTTGTCAAATAGTTATGTCTAATCCAGCTCTATCATCTACTTTTCGTTTTTACTTCAGTTAGCTGTACGAGCAAAAAACTTCTTATAAGTTTCTCGGTGTTTTTGGTAAACAGTCGCCCGGGCCTGGTCACTGCGACCCCCTTTGTGATAATCATTGCATTTTTAATGCACCTTAAATAATTGGTCCTTCTTTATTTGATTCCTTCTGTCAAACTAATGCAGTGTTACCAATATGATATCCTCATTTGTTTTTCTAGCTCATTTGTTACTTCAATGAATCACTAATTATCGATGAACTGTGCAGTCAGGATGTTGTAAGCCTCCAACAATATGCGGGTACCAATATGTGAATCCAACGATGTGGATTAACCCTGTGAATTCTGTAGCCGATGCTGATTGCTCTGCCTGGAACAATGACCCGAGCCAACTGTGCTACTATTGCAATGCTTGCAAGGCTGGTCTTTTAGGAAACTTGAGAAAGGAATGGAGGAAGGCCAACGTCATTTTGATCATCTCCATTATCGTTCTTATTTTTGTTTATATCATTGGCTGTTGCGCATTCAGGAATGCTCAAACTGAAGCCCTCTTCAAGAGATACAAACGGGGTTGGGTATAAACCGAGGGATGGGTATGTCAAAATTCTTCATACTCTCTTTAAAGCTTTGTAAACCATGTTTTTGTTTTTTCTTTTTCGTTTTGCTATAGCATTTTCTCTGTCAGTTTGATGTTTATTTTGCTTGTATGTACATATTCAACAATCTGTATTATTCTATCAAGGAATGGTCTCGGAAGTTAATGTCACTTATTACATATCATATGTGGTTCAATGCTTCTGTACTCGCTCGTAGCTGGTTCGTTTGCAGGCTGCAGCACTACTTCTGTGTTATAAAATGTAAAAGTCATCTTTAAAGTAATGAAAGCTTGTATACAGTAAACTGAAAAGCCTGTAATTTGCTCTTACACCCTCTTTTTCTTTTATTTGATGAGCTATGAGCTTATTAATGATCAGCAAATAGTGCACCCACCACTTTTTAAATGTTGTCTAACTTGTTTTTGTAGTAGTGAACAAAAGTTAAGCGGTAAGGGGAGTCAGATAGTATGGAGCGTTAGCATGTGATAATAGTGAGGATGATTCCGAAAATGACCTGAGAATAAAGTGCAAAACCGTATTTACCACTTCACAATATATAAGAAGCATAAGTAGCGTAATGATTAAACAAGTAACAAAACTTCAAAGCTCGATTGGAATCGTAAAGTTAGATTTCATTTTGAACAAACATGCTGTCAATTCAGATAATTTATTAAATGCACATTGAAATAGTCTACATTGAACATGGGAAGCCAAAATACATAATTGTCTCATCATGCCACAATGCCTCGAAAAGGCTACGATTAAGACGGGTAAGAGGGATTGCGTAGTAAAACACTACACATCAATGTCTCGGCAAAATAATTCTATCGACAACGGACATCGACCCATTGTTAGGAGCTCCTGCTATATTGAGGATTGATGTAACCAAATTGTATATCTGAACATTCTCAAAAGATGGAACCTTCTTACCCCTTGCGAAATGAGGGCCGTGGGCGATAAATATGGTCCTCATTGAGAAATAAGCATTGTCATATCCATGTGATCCTCCACATTCTTGATTTGTAGATTTCTTCTGTTCCACCTTGAACCCTTCGCCCACGAGCCCGATAATAGGAGGAATTCTATCACTGTCTGAATAATGCAGCCTGCTAGGAAGCTCCTCCTTGAGGTAGACTTTCAGATATTCACCATTCTTAACCTTTCCAGAGCTCAATGCCTCGTTCATTTTAGTGACCACCTCCTTAGGGGAATGACCTGAAGTGGGACGAATTGCGAGCAATGGAGTATATGATTGGATCCAATCTTTGGGAACTTCGATCCATGGAGCCAAATCGTTGAGAATAATTAACTTCTTTTCACAGTTACCAACCATCCCATGATCACCCAGCATAATGATATTCACATCCTCAAAAATCCCTCTTTTCTCCAAACCATCTATCAACCGACCCATCAAACTATCTATATTTGCAACAGCTTCGGTAATTTGAGGGTCGTCGGGTCCAACCTGATGACCCTGGTGATCAGGATCCTCAAAATACAATGTCATGAAAGAAGGAATATCATCACTTTCCAAATCAAAGTAGCTCAAAACAGTATCCACCCTCTCCTCAAACGGCACAGATTCATTATACGGCTGACAATAAAACTTAGGACAAGTCCAATCTCCTTTATGAACCTCAGAACCTGGCCAGAAGTACGTGGACGCCTTCAAACCATGATTCACCACGGTCTCCCACAACGGCTCACCTAGCCACCATTTAGGCTCATGGCTCCCCATATTGAACTTCTCCCCGGACGCGAAATCAGTAAAATAATTATTGATAATACCATGATATGCAGGGTACAAGCCAGTCACAATTGAGTAATGATTAGGAAAAGTCAAAGTTGGAAACACTGGGATCAAACCCTGCTCAGCTTCAGTCCCATTACCAATCAATCTATCAATACTAGGTGTATGAGTCTTGAATTGGTACCCGAATCGAAAACCATCTGATGAAACTATAATCACAACAGGGTGTTTGAGCTTTTTCAGTTGGAGGGCATTTTCTTGAACCAAATTCGACATGGGTTTCGAAGACGAATAGAAAAGGAATGCAAAAGCTACAGCAGCAAACAAACCAACACAAGTGGTGACCATCAAAGAGAACAAAACACTTGATGATGTTTTTCGCTTCGAATTCGAGAGCAAAGATGTGGTGGAATTTGGAGCATTTTCTTCTACTCTAGTTGAAATTGGTAAATGTTTACTACCATTTGATGAAATCTCATCAGAACCCATATCAGCAAATACTGTAAACTAGACAATAAAACTAAACGTTCTTCAATCAATCAAAGATTGAAGCTTTTTTTTTCCCTCACTTTCTATATTTCTTTAAAATCGACTAATTAAGCTAAAGGATTGAAGTTTGAAACCTGGGATGCAGTTTTGCTATACGTGGATTTCTTCCGGATCTTGGAAATATTCTGAGATCCACATTTTTTTGGTATTGAGTACATTATATCATTTCTTTATGACAGTAGGGATGTAGGGCAACTGAGGTTATTGACTATTGAACCGTTAATTTAGTCTAGTGGTTATCGACCCATTTTTATAATCGGAGGTCTCAGTTTGAGTATGATATGTTATACACACTCAAATAGTGGATTCATGTAGCATGAAATAACAATTCTCCCTTCCCCTATTTGGAAGTGTAGTAGGTGAAGAAGTTAAATGGGGACAAAATAGTCATTTAATGTTATAGTAAATCACTATTTCGGTGTGTGTATAGTGGGTCCCGTTTAAGTCCTCTGATGCCTGCCCTCGTTGTAGTTTAGATTTCCTCCTCCCCGATAGTGTAGTCCTCCGATGCATGCTATGGTTGTAGTTTATAGATTTCCCCTCCCCGAGAATGTAAGATTTACTTTTTATGATATTTTTTGACAAAGAAAGGTTATTGACTATTGGGCATTGGAATTGATCATAGTTGTTATACATGTACAAACAACTCAATTGAAATTCTCTCAATTACTATACTTTTAAATAAGGGAGGATAATAGTAAGGGCAAAAAATATCAACAATCATTCATGATTTCAGTTTGTTAACAATTGCTCACTCATGTTTTTTACATGGTCTCGTTCATTCATACATCTTTGATTATTTAATTACTCATATTTATCTAGGGTTTAACATCTGCATGCTTTTGTTTACAAATCAGCAGTTACTTTTCTAAATTGATTTTTTTTTATTATCTCTTTACTTGTGCAGAAGTGTGTCACAAGTATTTTCATATCAAATGGCATGTGGGTGGTCACTTCGACTTGACGCCTTATATGGAGTATGTGGGGGTATTACTTTCGATATTAACATCTTCCTTTCTTGTTTTGCTTAGCACTTTGTTTTTAAATTTGAATTTCATAGTTGAGCATATAAAACATAACAAGTAAGATAGTTAGACCGAAGCTTTCAAGCTTTTGCCGGGCCTTGATTACTAGCATAAAGAAATGAAAGAACAGTACGTGCTCGTCTCTAAAGTAGTAAGTCCTACTAGCAATGTATATACAGTTTATACTACATTTGCTTTGTGTGGTCTCATCAATTATCAACACCTCAAATTTTCAAGAGCCTTGTCGAAGATTGTAGTCTTAAGTCGCCTCATCGAATACCATCACCTGGAAGGGCAGTGAGCCACATTAATGTCAGAACACCATTAAACACAGCTACAGAAATAGGCATATCAACTTAGTGATTACCTTTCCACACACGGGACATTTATTGCTTCTTTCCATCCACTCGAATATACAACCAAGATGAAAATGATGTGAGCATTTTGTGACAATCTTTGGATTATCTACTGTATATTCTGCAAAAAGGAAGGGCGTATGAGCGAGCGCATATGTTTCTCCATTATTCGTATTGTGTGATATACCTTCCAGACAAGTGGGACACTCCTCGGACAAGAAGTCTGTATAAGCAAATGGATATGCAATTGATGTCTTAGCAGAGGAGAGCTGCAACTCAAGTTTGGAAATACTATATTTGGCTCCTTGTTCACATTTGTTTCCAACAGATTCGGAATCTTGATCACCTTCATTTCTTAAGAGATTAGTTGATGCTTTCTCCCTTTTTGCTTCAATCCCTTCCTGTCGTGACTCAGGGTACCTAGGATTGGCTTCAAAAGGCATCGGTCTAGGAGGAGCCCGATACATCTCCAAAGAACTATCTGTTGATGTTGCAGAAGTCACAGGCCCCGTCCCTTGGGTGGACGAAGAGGGAGCTTGTTCATCTCCATTTTGGAGCAACAATGTATACTGCAATTTCCAGCAATCCATGTTTACTACTTATCACTGATATCGTTGTTTCACTTTCGTATATTATGTCGTATATACTAATCAATTTAGTCTGCAACATTTGTTATATGTGAAGTTATATTGACAGTCTCAGATAACATACCACATGGAGGAAGTTCTGAAGAAAGCCTCGGGCACGAAACCAATTTCGATAGACTGCACCGTTAGGATTACCAAGATTCTCATATTCTGCTTGCAGACAGCAACATGTAGCACCCATTTCCCCGATTCCTCGAAAGATAGTATATTAGTTTATGATATATACTAATCTAGAAACTCAATTCTTCTGCTAAGTCGCGCAAAAGAAGATGTCGAAACAGAGAGGATATAGGACCCTAAGCTCGCGGAGAGTAATGTAGCTCCGCGAACCAGCACCCGTTCTCTTCGATTGATCTCAATACTCAGTTCTTTAACTCAAAGAAGCTTTCAATTGCTTCTTTTCATTGAAAAACACCACCCTTTTACATTCCTAGCAACAAAGATTACCGTAATGAGAAAATCCTATTAAAAATTCGATGAAAACGACCTCATTTTGAGAACGTATTAATGATATATAATTTACCAAATCAAACGAATGGACTACAAAATGATTTAATTCACAAAAGCAACGAAGTAAATATAAGCTCTTTTTTTAATTTGATTATAATAAAAATATATACAGGATCACAATATCATCTCAAATTAATATACATATAATCAATCGTATTAATATAATCACATGCACATTATACTTACGTATTAAATCAAGTGAAAGACTCATCATCAATAATAAAATTCATCTAACAAAATCAAATTAACATTAAATTGAAAAAAGTATAAAAAGGAAAACATCTAACCTTAAGATGAAAATGTAGGGGGAGTATATGTGAGATTTGGATGATTTAATAATTATTTGATAAAACAATGCTACATAATCATATATATATGATGTTTTCGGAAATTAAATTAAATTTGATGTTGTTCGATTATTTCTTATTTTGATTATGTTGCATTGTTATGTGCTACCCAAAGAAGAAGTGCAGAAGAGAGGTGACCATCAACTCGTGATTGTCAACAATTCCTTCGCTTTAATATTAAAATCAATAATAGTAATTTTTATTTTAACCCAACTTCAAGGATGTCCACTACTAATATAATCCTTTGGCGGGGGAGCGGAGGAAAATGAGATTCGAGTCGAACCGAACTGAAAATAACTGATTTCGGTTTCGCCTTTAAGGGAACCGAACCGAACCGATGACTAAATTTATGTAGAAAAAATTAAGCTTAGTAAAGGATAATTCGTGAGAAGATTTAACATTGTTCATTATTAGTATGATATAATAATAAATAAGTAAATATGTTTTATGCTAATAATATATGGATACATATATATATATATATAAAAGAAGTGGTACCTTGTGACGAATGTATATACGAATATTTCGAAATTAGTTTTAAAAGGACCTCCTTAAACTTATATAGAGTTGATATATTTTTGGAACTTAATTATGAGTCACAGTTAATACAATATTAATCACATTTAGATTTGTGTACAAAAATAATAATAATATTAGCTAGGAACGAATAGACCCAAAATTTGAAGAATTTGGAACTGAAACCGACCTGGAAACGATCTGAACCGAACTGAGTTCGGTTCCGTCTGCCGTAGAACCGGTTAAACAGATGCCCTATTCATTACACTCTTGCTTAATCGAAGTCAAGAATTAGAGAGTTAAAGGCGAGATATTTTATTAGCAAAAGTGGATTGGAAACAATTAGTTGAAAGGAGACATATAGTGTTTTGAGCATAAGGAGGAGCTCGTCATTCATTGCGAGATCCAAAAAATACAAGGCATAAACATAGTGTTTTGAGAGTTCGGCCGGTTATGTTAAGAGCTTTATTCTTCACTCTTAATTAAATGTATTGTTGTATCACACTGGTACAACAACAATGAGGTTTAATTTTTTACGCACGTTGTTATTTTAGCATATCGCAAGGGTAGTATAGTTGAGTTGAAGGTTGAGGTAGAGAACTAGAGGAGAGATAGAGATCCTATAGAAGAGACTATTGTTGTAAGTTGAATATATGGGGCGTTGAGTATGTGGGGCAATGGAGTAACTAAACTGGGGTGAATAAGAATCAAATAATTTCCAAATATTCGAGTTTGAATTCGAATGTTTTCCAATACAGATCTAACTTGAATACGATTATGCTATTCAAATGATAAACAAGTACGAATACCTACTAATTTACATTGGAAAACTTTTGAATATGTTTATTTTGGATTCACACTAAATATTCAATTCGAACTTGAACATGTATACAACATGTATACATATATTCTACTCTCTCTGTTCTCAATTACTTGTCGTTCTAGCCATTTGCACATAAATTAATATAAAAAAAGAGTTAAAAAGTTCATTGGAAATAAATATAAAATTACAATCAATTGAAACTATACAATCGGTTGGTTGATAAATTCAAGTAAGGAGTAATTAAAAGGTACATTGAAAATATATATTTGTAATTAATTATGCTAGAACGACAAGTATTTAGAAACAAAAATTTGAGGCTAGAACGACAAGTAAAAGAGAACGGAGGAAGTATTAATTTATATGAAAATATGTACATGCGAATCCGAATATAAAATATTTCGAATATCGAACCAAATTGGAATATTGGTAGAATAGTATCGAGTTAAATTTTAATATCCGAATCGAATAAGAATACAAACTCGAATAGACTTACAAATATTGAGACTCAATGATATTCGCTTCGGTTAGATTTCTATCCACCCTACTTAAAACAACTGATTTGTTATATGCTCACTAATTTATTTTTTTCTGAGGTATTTGCTAGATGTTGTCCAAGCATTACAAGGAGGAATGCTTGGAAGACTTTTTTGAAGTACCATCGAATGGATGAAGTTAGCCTTACCTGGAGAATAATTTTCTCGATCTTCAGTGTGGATATGTTTCAGTTCTCTTGGTTTCTAATTGGATTTCGAACACTTAGACATATTTGCTTTATCTATTAAAAAAATTGATCTGTTATACACACCAAAACAGCGAAAATTTGGAGTGAGATGACTATTCACCCCTCCCCCCTATTTGAAAATATAACAACGAGAAAGTTAATTTAGGGGCAAAATAGTAATTTGACCCTCAATTTAATATTTTGACTCGTACAGCCACTGTTTGGACTATATTTGGAAACCACTATACACACCTAAATATTAATTTTGTAATAATCAAATTACTATTTTTACCGCTAAGTGAAGTTCCTCAATTACGAGCCTCCAAGTTGAAATCCAATCTGAGATGGAAGCGGAAGCTATGAATTTCGAAAACTGAAGTCAATATAAGAAGTCAACTTTCGAAAATTCAGAACTGGACATTATTTTATTGTATAGTAAGTTATAAATTCTATTTATTTATATATATTTTTTGTATTTATATTTATATTTATTGTTAAATTAATTTGATTGGGATAGTTTGTAAGTTGTGTGAAAATATAAATGTATGTGTATTTTTGTGAAGTATTTGATTGTGTTAGTTTAATTTGGTTGTTATTAGGGTTTATACTGATGAAGTAAATGATTGGAAAGATTGATAAGAGTTGAAAGAGGTGAGAAGATGAAAGCTGGGAGTGCAGCGAAGCTTATTGTTGATGCATTGTTGCAGCGGTTTCTCCCGTTAGCGCGACGTCGTATTGAAACTGCTCAAGCACAAGTGCGTTTTCTACTCCTTTACTCCGTTTGATTCATTTAAATTGACTTGTTGGATCTTCCGTATCAAAATTTGACCATCGGTTACTGTTAGCTAAGTTTGTAGGAGTGATGACTTGTGAAGTTAGTTTTATAGATCTAGCACAAGTTTTTGAAATTTGGGAAAAGGCGAGTATTATCATGTTTTTGTAAATGTAGCAGAAATGATCAAAAGTTATGAAATGTAGCACCTTTCGTGTTTTACTAGAATATAGAATATGTGATTTTTGATAGTTTTGATAATTGGTACAAGTTTTGGAACAAAAATGCTAAAAGGTTTAGTGTTTGCAATATTTCCTCTACTCGAAATTTGCAAAAAGTATCAATTTTCATATTTCTAGGACCAACATAGCTAAATATACAGTTAGATACAAATGGTATTCATGGATATAGTCGATACATATAGGGATCTTTATTGCACAAGAAAATACCAGATGTTATATTTTGATCGTTGTTATAATATTTTTCCAAAAGTGAGGCTAATATGTGACATCTTTGCCATTCGCTTTTAGGATATTGGATTTTGAGCTCAACAATCTTTATAATGTTTTCTTTTTTGTGATTATTGGGTATAAGGGAAAGTAGATTTAATTTTACTTTGAGGCCCAGGAATGTAGTTTAATTAGAAGTATGGTATGTTTTATTTCTAGGATATGAGTTCGTTGACCTTATAGTCTAAAGCAGAGGCACACCATGATCACAAACTTACTCTGAAATGATATTGACAAATAGTTAGTTTTGTATGGTTTGTATCATCTGAAGCCATGCAATTAGCCAGAAGTCACATAGACATGATTTGTACAATACCTAGGGATGTCAACAAACGACCACAAAAAGCGACTCAATACCCGCTAAATTAATTATCAAGCTGGTTCGAGTAAATAAAATTGCTCGATACCCAATACAACTGGGTAATACCCGCTAAATTAATTATAGAACGAATGCTGTTTTGCATAAGTTGAGGATATGATTCTCTTGGGAAGTACCTTTATCTGTTGCAATTTGGATTTGCAGGATGGACAGTACCTTCGACCTTCAGACCCAGCTTATGAGCAAGTTTTGGATTCCCTGGCTATGGTAGCAAGGCATACACCTGTACCTCTCCTGGAAGCGCTTCTGCGATGGAGGGAAAGGTGATCATTCCTATTTTAATTTTAATCAGATAGTACCTGCTTTCTGTTTACATCGTGAATCTTTCTGATGATTCTGGAATTGTTTGCTCAATTTCAGAGTTATAGATTAGAGCACATATCAGAACAGTTATAGGAGTCATATACGTCACTCTAATAACATGGTAATTTCTTTTAGCAGTGGAGGGTGATATGGCAAAACCATACAGTATTGTGGGCCTTTGATTTAGTAATGCATTAATCGAGACAAATTGGAAACTTAACCTGGCTTAATTGTTACATCCTTGTATTAGATATTGTCAGACTATCTTCTGCTGTTATAAATTATATGTTGTATTAGATATCTCAGGAAA
Source organism: Echium plantagineum (assembly GCA_003412495.2). Classification (NCBI taxonomy): domain Eukaryota; kingdom Viridiplantae; phylum Streptophyta; class Magnoliopsida; order Boraginales; family Boraginaceae; genus Echium; species Echium plantagineum. Next base: position 94,109 of record QFAX02000190.1, read on the forward strand.
TCTTCTGCTGTTTTTAATTTCTATGCAATCGTTGATTGGAAAATACGAAACCTTAAATATCTTTTTATCTCCTCAGCTACTACATTTCATTCAGTTTAGTTCAAGGTTTCCTTCTTTATTGTAGTCTGAATCTTATCTTTGGTACATGTGCCCTGTCCTTATGTATGGCTGCTTTCTTGTCTTACTTAGTCTTCTATCCTTTGACACCGTCTTCTAACTGTTCAATTTTGTTATCACATTCTTATTGACTTGTTCAGTGAATCTCCTAAAGGTGCCCATGATGCTTCAACATTTCAGAGGAAGGTTTGTTGATTCAAAATTTCCATTTCTGACATTGGATGGTACATTATAATTTATTTGACGAGTATAATTGTAACTTTGCAATGGTCCAGCTTGCTGTAGAGTGCATCTTTTGTTCAGCATGTATACGCTTTGTGGAATGTTGCCCCCAAGAAGGGCTTACAGGTATGTTAATACTGTCGCTTGACATGCCGGTAAATGTACCATGTAATACATGGTAATGTAATAAAGTTTTTCCTTCTTCCAGAGATGCTCTGGGCTGGACTTGAAAATTTTGTCTTTGATTGGCTCATTAATGTTGAGAGGTATGGATTAAACATTGTCAAGTTTTAGCTGCATTTTGTTAAGTAATACTTATGTTGTAAGACAATATATATGTTTCGACAATTATCATAAATGGTTTCACCATCCTCTTGTTTCCAAGTTGAAACATGTAATCATTGTACACCGCTATGCTCTAAATTCATTTGATTGTTTTCATAAGGCTATCATCACATGATATATCCTCAATTCACTCTCTGACTTGCAGGGTAGTAAGCCAGGCTGAATACCCTTCATTAGTTGATTTAAGAGGGCTTCTACTGGACATGGTGGCTCAACTTCTTGGAGCTTTATCACGGATAAGGTAATCAAACAACTTTAGACTATTATGTTAAATGGAAAAATTGAATTAAAGGTGAAGATATAAGTTAACCATCAATTGAGACTGTAAAATTCATCTTTCTTTTTACCTTGTCCTTTGTTACATAGCATATGTAGAAAAGTTAAAAAAGGTGAATCTAAAAGCTCTAACTTTAAACCACGTCTTCTTTAATATCAATTGTTGAAGCGACTATCTGTCTTTAAATATCTAGAGCTTTATGGTAGCCGAGGAAATAATGATAAAAATGACATGCTTGTTGGCTCTCGAACTTTTTATCTGCCTTTTGTGCTTGTTAAGTTAGTTCTTTCCTGTTTTTGTTCTTGTCTGTGATTGCATAAATATGTGATGGTGAAGGTAACACTTATGAGAAATAAGTATACTATCAGAAACATTTGACTGTTTTTGACAGGGTACTGTAGAGACATACTCAACCTACCCTTTGAAATTCTCAGTTCTAAGGATGCCACTTGTTTTCTTAATTGTTGCAATTAATACCAATGTATTGAACCTATATTCAGATATCAATATCTTGAAGTTCTCATGTTAAATGTCTGACGATGTTCTTCCACCATATAGGTTCAGTTCAGTAACTGAGCGGTTTTTCTCGGAACTTAATAGTCGTCGCATTGATTCTAGTGTTGCTCGTATGGAAACACTTAGTATTATACATGGGATGCGTTACCTGAAGCTTGGGGTAGGTGTATGTTCATTGTTTTCTATGTGGCCCTGAAACTTTTTACATAATGGTGTTTCATGACTTTCAGGTAAAGACTGAAGGTGGCCTGAATGCATCAGCTTCTTTTGTTGCTAAAGCTAATCCTCTGAATCGCTCCCCCCATAAACGTAAAAGTGAACTTCACCATGCTCTGTGCAATATGCTTTCGAACATTTTAGCCCCACTTGCAGATGGTGGAAAAGGTCAATGGCCACCAACAGGTGTAGATCGTGCCCTTACTTTCTGGTATGAAGCTGTTGCTCGAATAAGGGGGCAACTTATGCATTGGATGGACAAACAGAGTAAACAAATATCTGTAAGTGTGTAAAACATGTCGCTTACCTTTCTTACCATTCCTTACACGGGCTAGCTACCCATCCACCTTTACTAGCATTTTCGTCATGTAATTGCTATTTTCTCGATTTATCAGGTAGGATATCCTTTGGTTACTCTTCTTCTTTGTCTTGGAGACCCTAATGTATTCCTTACAAATTTTGGTGCCCACATGGAACAACTGTACAAACACCTCAGGGTACCCTCCATTACACTGATTACTTGTTCAAGAGCTATAGGTATTAAATCTAATCAACAAATCTCTGAAATATCATGCAGGACAAGAACCACCGTTTCATGGCGCTCGATTGTCTCCATCGTGTGTTGAGGTTTTACTTGAGTGTCCATGGAGATTCTCAGCCTCCAAATCGTGTCTGGGACTACCTAGACAGTGTAACCTCACAGCTACTTACACTTCTAAAGAAAGGAATGCTTACCCAAGATGTTCAGCATGATAAACTTGTAGAATTCTGTGTGACTATTGCTGAGCATAACCTTGATTTTTCAATGAACCATATGATACTGGAATTGCTTAAGCAGGATAGTTCAAGCGAAGCCAAGGTTATTGGTCTGCGTGCTTTGCTTGCAATTGTTATGTCACCCACAAGCCAACATGCTGGATTGGAAATTCTTCATGGTGATTAGAGAATTCTCTTTTTCAGTTGACCATTTAATATCACTGTTCCATTTAAGTCCAATTCGGTTGAACTTTGTTGTATAACAGCTCACAACATTGGTCATTACATTCCAAAGGTGAAGGCTGCAATTGAATCTGTGATAAGGTCTTGCCACAGGACCTATAGTCAAGCACTTCTAACTTCTTCAAAGACCACTATAGGTACTTTGTTCAGCAAACAGTCGTGTCTAGCATGATGAGCATTTCTCCACATTCATTTTCTGTAAGGTTACTTGTTACATTGATTATTCATAGGTTATGCTGTCTGTGTCACATTGACACGAAACTTGGTTCTAGACTTGGTATCTTTATCTGTAAGTCCATGGAACTTTGATGCTAGTTAATATTGTGCTGCAATCTTCACTCAGCATTTAGACTAGTATATAATGCTTATCAAGTGAGCAAATAAGCGAGTCTCCAAACTGCTATATTCGATTGCAATTATTGATTGTCTAAACAAGATAAGTTATGGTTGTCACAATTGTCTAGTAGTTGGTGACAGAGTCCTTGATCAACCATTAATGTATCTTGTAGTATAGAAATTGTTTGGTGAATTGTTTGATGTGTAGTTGATTTTGTTTATATCTGCAATGAGTGAACTTCTTTCTAGCTTCTGTTATGTTTTTTGAGTGTAAAACTGTTGGGAGAAGTCTTTATATCCTCTGGGGCAAAGAGTTACTATCCATTCTGTAAAATAAAGTTGTCTGATCTTTTGACTTATCTCCTTCTAGCTTATAGAATATGTTCTTTTGGTGGCTTATAGAGATATATTATCTTGTTACTCAGATGGGGTGACTCGGGATAAGTCCCAGGGGTATCTTTTTCGTTCTGTATTGAAATGCATACCTTATCTAATTGAAGAAGTTGGAAGAAGCGATAAGATTACTGAGATAATACCACAACATGGGATAAGTATTGATCCTGGTGTTCGTGAGGAAGCTGTGCAGGTATTGAATCGTATAGTAAGATACCTACCCCATCGCCGGTTTGCTGTTATCAGGGGAATGGCAAACTTCATCTTGCGTCTTCCAGATGAGTTTCCTCTTCTTATTCAAACATCCCTGGCTCGCCTTCTAGAATTAATGCGTTTTTGGAGAGCTTGTATATCTGAAGATAAGGCAGAATATGATGCTCAAGGGGTGAAGCGTGCACAGAGAAATGAAGGAGTCAAGAAGTCATCTTTTCATCATACTCAAGAAGCTATTGATTTCCGCTCCTCAGAGATAGATGCTGTCGGCCTTATATTTCTAAGTTCCATAGATAACCAGATTAGGCACACAGCATTAGAGTTACTCCGTTGTGTTCGTGCCTTGAGAAATGATATGCAAGAATTTTCAGTATATGAGAGATCAGACTATAGTTTGAAGAATGAAGCTGAACCAATATTTATCATTGATGTTCTGGAAGAGCATGGTGTAAGTAGCAACATCTCATGTTTCCTGTTTTATCTTGCACATTTTTTAGACAAGTTACGAGCTATTACTGTAGGATGACATTGTTCAGAGCTGTTACTGGGATTCTGGCCGGGCATTTGATTTGAGAAGAGAATCTGATGCTGTGCCTCCAGATGTGACTCTTCAATCCATACTATCTGAAAGTCCTGATAAGAATAGATGGGCAAGGTGTCTTAGTGATCTTGTCAAATATGCTGCCGAACTCTGCCCAAACTCTGTTCAAGAAGCAAAGTGAGTAATCTGACTTTAATTAAGTTCAGCAACTCAGATTGAGTGTATATATATGTCAATATACAGCCTCTTTCGACAATCCTCTTCAGACTGATTTTGTGCTGAATCCGACCCATTGGTCCGTATGTAGAAGGCACATATGAATCCTTCTCTACTGACTTTGAGAAATATCTTATACTGATACAGTGCAAAGAAAATGTCTTCTTGATGTATTCTTCAAAAATGTTTATGAACTACAATGCACAGGCAGCGATCGTCAGTTGTCTGTAAATTGTTCCTCAATACAGATAGTAGCTTATTTTTCAAGGATTGTAAATGCTGGGTATAATATTTTGATGCAGCCTATATGAAGTTTAGACTCTATGCATATAACCACATAACCTTTTATCCGTCTTCCTTAATCGAGTTTGCAGAATATCATAATCCTAAGGAATACTTGTCATCCCATCATACTCTCATTGATAGTAATAAATATATAAGAGAGGGAAAGCGGAACAGGACTTATATCATTGGCAGGTTGGACCATCTTGCAAGTGTAATGAACAATAATATTCAAGATCGTTCTGTATTCCCCTAGGTCATCCTAAAGGAGATATCACATATTACCTGAAGGAACTGCTTCTGTGCTGGAATCCTTAAGAAGTGGCAGGGACAAACAAGAGTTCTAGTAGATTATTTCGATTTCTATTTCGTGCATTTTTAGGAAAATGAGCTTCATGTCATGTTAAATACATGTTGGTATGCAGGTTAGAGGTCATTCAACGTCTTGGACACGTAACACCATCGGAGTTGGGAGGAAAGGCTCATCAATCACAAGATACAGATAACAAACTTGACCAGTGGTTCATGTATGCAATGTTTGTATGCTCCAGCCCAACTGATAGTAGAGAAGTTGGTGGTTCAGCAACAACAAAACAAATATTCAACCTCATATTTCCTTCTCTAAGATCTGGTTCTGAAGCACAGATGGTAAATACATGTGAATGTCCCTGAAACTTCAACTGTACATGTTCGTAACTTGAAAAGCTTTTTTGACACACGTGTTGAGATCCATTTGGGGTGTCCGAGGGTGTAGGTTGGAAGTAGGAACAAACATAAATATCCCTTCGTTAGATTTTTATTGGATTTTTCAATAAATACATTCTTCTTTGTTATACAGCATCATGCAGCTATGGCCCTTGGTCATTCTCACCTGGAAATATGTGAAGTCATGTTTAGTGAACTGGCCTCGTTTATCAATGAAGTTTCTCATGAGGCAGAAGGGAAACCAAAATGGAAGGTGCTTTCTGATCCTCATATTAACTTGGCTTAATACCTTTTTCATGTTTTTCCATCGCCCGCTATCATTCTCTCCCCGATTTGTTGAATGAGCAAGTTTCTCTTTTGGTCTGTGCATAAAATAATGAGCTTTGTCTTTGTACTTCATTTTTTTCGAACAATTATTCATTTTCAAAATATTAATATCAACATCTATGTGGGTCCTTATGATTCCCATTGTGAAATCATTTCTTATGTTCTCTTCTCTTTCCTAGTTACTTCGGAGTAAAGATATGCATGAATCGAGCTAAACCGAGTGGCTCGCTCTGCTCGGCTCGACAAGTCAAGGCTCGAAGCTCGGCTCGTAGTAAATTGAGCCGAGCTGCGAGCTGGTTTCTTGGCTCGGCAGTAAATATATTATTATTAGTTTTGAAAAAATTAGTCATTCAGTTTCTTATTATTATTTTGTTATGAACATCTCTATTAATAATGTTAGTTTCTATTGTTATGGAGTGTATTTTATTTTGTTATTCGACTTAATTTGAAGTCATGCCCTTCTATTGTTACAAAATCGAAAAACCGACTGAACCGAACCGATTTTGCATCAAAACCGATTAAACCGAACTAATTTCAACTGCATCGATTATGCAGTTGAAAAACCGATCGGATTGGTTTCACACAATGAACTCAGGAAAAACCCACTGAACCGAACCGAAAACATCCCTAGTTGAGAATAGTCTAACAACGTTGCTTTTAATTATGCAGAACCAGAAGTCTCGCCGTGAGGAACTTCGACTTCATATATCAAATATTTACCGTACTATCTCTGAAAATGTATGGCCGGGTATGCTGGGACGAAAGCCAGTTTTCCGCCTTCATTACTTAAAGTTCATTGATGAAACTACAAGACTAATTCAGACAGCAGCACCAACGGAGAGCTTTCCGGAGATGCAACCTCACCGTTACGCCCTAGCTTCTGTTCTTAGATCTCTGGCTCCTGAATTTGTTGAGTCAAAATCAGAGAAGTTTGATATCCGAACAAGAAAGAGGTTGTTTGATCTTCTCCTGTCATGGAGTGATGATTCTGGTGGTACATGGAACCACGATGGGGTTAGCGACTATCGTCGTGAAGTGGAACGCTATAAGTCGTCCCAGCACTCCCGTTCAAAGGATTCAATCGACAAACTTTCCTTTGATAAAGAACTGAGTGAACAGGTTGAAGCAATCCAGTGGGCTTCCATGAATGCAATGGCTTCGCTTTTATATGGTCCTTGTTTTGATGATAATGCAAGAAAGATGAGTGGGCGCGTAATATCTTGGATTAATAGCTTGTTTATTGAACCTGCACCAAGGGTCCCATTTGGTCATTCACCAGCTGATCCTAGGACTCCATCCTATTCAAAAATCACAGGAGATGGTACGCGAGGGGCTGCAGGACGGGAAAGACATAGAGGTGGTCATCTGCGAGTCTTCATTGCAAAAATGGCCTTGAAAAACCTTCTCATCACTAATTTGGACTTGTTTCCTGCTTGCATTGATCAGGTAATTTCAACGCATTATCCTGTACTTCAAAATGAATCTTAATATGCTAGTAATCACATATCTTTGCTGTCGCAGCTGCATTTGGATAGGTCTGAACCAAGTTTGCTATGGTGTCAAATCTTTTTTTTTGCCTCCCTTCATTGGGGAAATTGAATGGATAATGATGAACAATTTAATGCTCTTGTGCAGTGTTATTACTCTGACCCTGCTATAGCTGATGGCTACTTTAGTGTCCTCGCTGAAGTTTACATGCGCCAAGAGATACCTAAATGTGAAATACAGAGACTTTTAAGCCTAATCCTGTACAAGGTAGTCGATCCTGCTAGACAAATTCGTGATGATGCACTTCAAATGCTTGAAACATTATCTGTGCGTGAGTGGGCTGAAGATGGCATTGATGGTTCTGGAAGTTATCAGGCTGCTGTTGTTGGAAATCTTCCTGATTCATATCAACAATTTCAGTACAAACTCTCATGCAAACTTGCTAAAGACCATCCAGAGTTGAGTCAGCTTCTTTGTGAAGAAATTATGCAGAGGCAGCTTGATGCGGTTGATATAATTGCGCAGCACCAAGTTCTGACCTGCATGGCTCCTTGGATTGAGAATCTGAACTTTTGGAAACTCAAGGAGTCAGGGTGGAGTGAGAGACTTCTAAAAAGCCTTTATTATGTGACTTGGAGACATGGTGATCAGTTTCCTGATGAAATTGAAAAGCTTTGGAGCACAATAGCAAGCAAGCCCAGGAATATAAGCCAGGTACTAGATTTCTTGATCATAAAAGGTATAGAAGATTGTGATTCAAATACATCGGCAGAAATAAGTGGTGCTTTTGCAACGTACTTCTCCGTTGCAAAGAGGGTTAGCCTATATCTGGCTCGGATTTGTCCACAACGTACAATTGATCATCTAGTTTACCAATTAGCTCAGAGGATGCTCGAGGATAACGTGGAACCGCTGAGGCCTAGTGTAAGTAAGGTTGAACTAAATGCCAACATTGTTCTAGAATTCTCTCAGGGACCATCTGTTCCTCAAATTGCATCGGTCACTGACAGTCAGCCTCATATGTCACCCTTGTTAGTTCGAGGATCTTTGGATGGTCCTCTAAGGAATACCAGTGGAAGCTTGAGCTGGCGGACAGCTGCTGTCGGAGGCAGAAGTACTTCTGGGCCATTGAGTCCTATGCCGCCTGAGTTAAACATTGTGCCTGTATCTGCTGGTCGGTCTGGCCAACTTCTTCCATCATTGGTGAACATGTCGGGGCCGCTGATGGGGGTGCGAAGTTCAACAGGGAGCGTGCGCAGTCGCCATGTTTCTCGAGATAGTGGTGATTATCACATAGACACTCCAAACTCGGGGGAGGACGGATTGCTTTCCGGTGCAGGAGTGCATGCAGTTAGTGCCAAAGAACTCCAATCAGCGTTGCAAGGGCATCAGCAACATTCACTTACTCATGCAGATATAGCTTTGATTCTGCTCGCCGAAATTGCTTATGAAAATGATGAGGATTTTAGGGAGCATTTACCGTTACTCTTTCATGTGACGTTTGTCTCAATGGATAGTTCAGAGGACATTGTTCTGGAGCACTGTCAGCATTTGCTTGTCAATCTGTTGTATTCTCTAGCAGGCAGGCACTTAGAACTATATGATGTTGAGAATAGTGATGGAGAAAATAAGCAGCAAGTGGTTAGCTTAATCAAATATGTCCAATCAAAACGAGGCAGCATGATGTGGGAGAATGAAGATCCTACGGTTGTAAGAGTAGAGCTACCTAGTGCAGCACTATTATCTGCTCTTGTACAGAGCATGGTTGATGCTATATTCTTTCAGGGAGATCTTCGAGAAACTTGGGGAGCAGAGGCACTTAAATGGGCTATGGAATGCACATCCCGGCATCTTGCTTGTCGCTCTCACCAGATCTACCGTGCCTTGAGGCCGCGTATCACAAACGATGCTTGTGTATCTTTGCTCCGCTGCCTTCATAGATGCCTAGGCAATCCTGTACCTCCTGTATTGGGCTTTATCATGGAAATTTTGCTTACATTGCAGGTGATGGTGGAGAATATGGAACCCGAAAAAGTGATTCTTTACCCTCAGCTTTTCTGGGGTTGTGTTGCCATGATGCATACAGATTTTGTTCATGTATACTGTCAAGTCCTTGAGCTTTTTTCTCGGGTGATAGACTGTTTGTCATTTAGGGATAGGACTACAGAAAATGTGCTTCTTTCAAGCATGCCGCGTGACGAACTTGATTCGACCACTGGCGAAAATTTCGATTTTCAAAGGATGGAATCAACTAATGCTAGAGAGCCATCACTTCCCAGTCGAAAGATGCCAGTGTTTGACGGGGTGCAGCCTCTTGTTCTAAAAGGACTTATGTCAACTGTTAGTCATGAGGTTTCTATTGAGGTTTTAGCTAGGATCACAGTGCCTTCTTGTGATTCAATCTTTGGAGATGCAGAAACACGACTCTTGATGCACATCACAGGCCTTCTTCCGTGGCTCTGTTTACAGCTCAGCCTTGATGCTGTTGTGGGTTCTGCTTCACTACTTCCTCAGCAATTTGAGAAGGCATGCTCTGTTGCAGGAAATGTCGCTGTCTGGTGCAGGGCAAAAGGGTTAGATGGGCTAGCTGCTGTTTTTGTAGCGTATTCTCGAGGTGAGGTGAAAAGAGTGGACAACCTTCTAGCTTGCATTTCACCCTTATTATGCAACGAGTGGTTCCCAAAGCACTCTGCATTAGCTTTTGGACACCTTCTACGACTCCTTGAGAGAGGGCCTGTTGAGTATCAACGGGTGATACTTCTGACACTGAAGGCATTGCTGCAGCATACTACAACGGATGCTGCTCAAAGCCCTCACATGTATGCAATTGTGTCTCAACTGGTGGAAAGCACTTTGTGTTGGGAGGCGCTCAGTGTATTGGAAGCTCTCTTACAGAGCTGTGGCTCTTTTCCGGGGCCTCATTCAATGGAGTCTGTATCTTCAGAGAGTAGTCTAGGTGGAGCAGAGGAGAAGTATCTTGCTCCCCAGACATCTTTCAAGGCTCGAAGTGGCCCTCTACAGTTCGGAATGGGCATGGGGTATGGGACTGGTTATGGATCAGCTGGGCAAGGTAACACGACAGAAGGTGGCATATCACCTAAAGAGTTAGCGTTGCAGAACACCCGTCTGATGCTCGGGAGAGTGCTCGATAGCTGTACACTTGGAAGGAGGAGAGATTACAAAAGGTTAGTACCGTTCGTGACCATCACAGGGAATCCATGAGCAGTCTGGAAGTTATGATCAATCTTGCACATACTGATTGCTAATTATAAATGAAACCATCAAAGGCAATTCAAAACTTGTTATGTTGTAAAAATAGTCTGTATAATTATTTGTTTAATCGGTTGTGAGTCATATTTCTTGTTAGTTCAATTTCCTATCCAAAGAGTTATCAATTTTTTTTTTTGTGATAGATAGAAGACTAAAATTAAAGTCTGATGCCTGAAAGGCAATTACAAGATCCAGAAATACAAGTGCATAAAACAGAATTAAAATTGTTTATAACAATATCCTTAAGATTCTGAAAACATCCAATATCAGTTGGGATCCACTCGATGTTGCAGCAATTCATTCCATCCCTCCTAAGCAAAAACTTCCAATCTTCCACCTGTTCAAAATAGGAAAAATACCTAGACCACACCTGAGAAAAGAAGCCGTCCGTGAGAATAAAAATATTATGAAAATTTAAACTTCTGATGAGGTGTAACATGGTGAAGATAGCAACTCCAATTTCTTCAGTTAAGGACAGCTTTGTTTTGTCATTTGGATTGTGGGATGTGAATTTATCTCCAAGGACGTTTGTGTGGATTCCTTTGTGTAGGAAGTTGATAATCCATGATGGCGATGATGAATTAGTAATTCCCAAGTAGATTTTGATATCTCTTTTATTACAAGATCTTGCTAAGCAAGATTTAGTAAGTCTTTTAGGGTGATTGAATAAGAGGCTAGAGTGAATGTTTTGCGTATGTCTGAGAGGGGGAAGTTTGGCCGCCTGATATTTAGTTCTCATGTTGTATCCCTTCAACCAGTCATTAAGGATCGAGACAACTCTTTTCCTATCGACCAACGGATCTGGTTTTTGATTCTTGAAGATTGATTCATTCCGAGATAGCCAAGTGACCTAGATGATACTTCCAAAGAGAAGTAGTTCTTTAATGCATTCAGTGGTGCCAGTGTTTTTATAAAAACGAGAAATTATGATGGAGTTAATATTGGAAGAAGGAAATTGAAGACCAAAAAAATTGAAAAGAGAGATGATGTGAGAACAAGAGGAAAACAGATGATTAACATTTTCTGTAGAGATAGTGCAAAGACAACATGAAAGATTAATTTGTTTGTTAGTTTTAGATGCTAGGAGATCAGCCATAGGAAGTCTATTGAGTAAGATTTTTCAGAGAAAGGTTTTTATTTTTTCAGGGAATGGGGATTTGTTCAAGGTTTTCCAGAAATTTGTTGGTATTGAGTTGAAATTTCTAGGGGTGGGATACTTTTTTTTGTTGAGATTGGAGAGAGACTTGTAAGTTTCTTTTGTTTTAACATCATGATTGTTCCAAACTTGGAGATCATTATTACCCGTTGGAGAAATTTTTAGTATTTTTTTTGTGATTGAAAGAGGGAAGATAATTTTCAAGAGAGGTATATTCCGATCCATTGGGTATTATTGATGATGAGATCCGCAACTAAGGTGGGGAGCTTTTCTCTATTAGATTGAGATTGATAAAAGCTTTCCAGATTACCCTCCGGAAAGTCTGGAATCCAGAAATCATTCCAGATATTTAAATTTCTCCCGTTTCCCACTTCCCAGACTTTACATTTTTTGATACTCGTGATACCTTCCTTAAGGCTTCTCCAGGCCCACGAGTCATTTTGTTTCGGTGGGGCTTCAAGGGGGGAACACAAGTGGGGAAGTATTTGGATTTCAAAAGCTTGGTCATTAGGAGTTTTGGAGATGAAAGAAACTCCTCCTTAATTCCCTCCGTTCCTAAATGATTGGTACATTTTGACTTTTATGATCAAACTTTAAAAAGTTTGATTAATAATTCTCATAAAACTAAGAAATAATAGTCATGTGGGATTTTGTTAGATTCATTTCAATATATATTTTTGAAATGCCAACTTTATAATATTTTTGAATGTAGAATAAAAGATATTTCCGTTTTAAATCGTGTTTTGTTGGCTATGGAAGTTAAAATGTAACAATCATTTAGAGATGGAGGAAGTATTATGTAAGAGCATTCACACCAGAATTCTTATGATTTTTATCTAAAATCAACTCTTTATATATTTTAATCAAATTTAAGAACTACTTTTAAGTTTTAGACAAACTAAATTCTTTATTCATACTCTTTGAGCAACCTTTTCTATATTTGAGCTTTTAAGTAGAAGACAACCTCAAATTATTTAAATATTGACGGCAATCAAATTATTTTAATATAAAGATAAAAATAATAAAATTTGAAAAAATAAATAATTTTTTTGAAAAAGGAAGATGGAAAATAATAAAACTTAAAATAAACTTATAATAAACTGGACATTGAAAAATATATATGAAGAACACTCCAGTAAATATTTTTGCACAAAAAAGTTATGTTAGAAATTGAAACCATAGAAAAAATGAAACGGAGGAGTTAAATAAATCTTAATGATAAAACACAAGTTCTTACTATAAACGAAGGGACCATCCTAAACTTTAAAGGCAGATTTGGGAAGGTTTTGGTGCGGGTTCGAATTTCGTTTTTGAATGTGCAATTCTGGAATAAGGAGATGCTTCGTAGGATTGGGAGTTATTTAGGGATGCCTCTTTTTGTTGATGGTGCGATATCTGAGATGACTAAGATCTCCCATGCAAGGTCATATGTAGAAGTGGAGGTCTCTGTTGAACTTCCTCGTGTGGTCTTTGATAAATGAGCGAGGGGAGGAGTTTTTGCAGAAAATTGATTATGAGTGGGTGTCGCCGTATGTGAAAAAGTTTGGCGATAGCCTTGAGCAATGCAGGTTTGGAGGCAAGGTACTTGAGGCTCCGAAAGCCAATCGTCCGGTATTGATATAGCCAAAACCCTTCCCAACCTTACTCATTGGCATCCGCCCATCCCTAATGATAAATATATTATTAACAATATAGTTATATGGAGAAGATCTCCTTCAATGAAAATTTGAATCATAGAAAAATAATGCAAAATATTGCAGTTTGGTACAATGTATTATATAGTTTGAAAAAAGCCTCTTAAGGCTCAGTAGATCTTCATTTATCCAATCAATCAATTAGTCAAGACATGAACCCAATATCATTGTTAAGCTTCCAAGGTGTTTGATCATATGCGCATGTGTGATACAGTGTCGTTTTTTTTTTTTTGATAGTTAAAGAGTTATAACAAGCCAATATAACATTCATAACATATACGAAAAGCCAAAAAAAAAGAAAAAACAAGCCAAAACATAAAGGCTTCAGTCAGCCTTGCTTCCGTCCGATGTAATATGGGGATGTGTAAGTAGAAACTTCTTCAAAATTTGCTAAACATCCAACTCTTGTTGGAATCCACAAACAACAGCAACAATTACGAGTTTCATCCTCCAAAATTGATCCCCACTCCTTAAGCTTGCTAATCCTCCTGAATTCTTTTGTCCAAATCTGAGAGAAAAAGATATCAGTAATAATGAAGATGCAATTGTAGCTATTTGTGGCTGCCATGATGAGAGCCGCCAATAGTGCTTCAATGAGAGAGCCGATAGGGAAGCTGGAATATTCAGCATTAGCTCTACCGAGCTGTCTCGCCTGATAAATGGGCGAGTCCCCTTCGATTAGCTGCTCTCTCCCATTTATTTTCAAGCTAATCGCCCAAGTTGGTTTCTCACTATTTGTGAGTCCAATGTGAATTCTGTAACAAGCCTTTTTGCATTCTCCTTTGCAAGTATTTCCTTTCAAAAAAACATGTGACCCAATCTGGATTGGAAACATATTTGTAATTGAGTTGTCTTTATTAGTGATATTTCTTCTGGTGATTTTGTGAGTTTTGCTCCAATCTTGTGATGTAAGGTATGTCCTTTCCCTTGCCACATGAATTGGAGTATAATTGCCGTTGAAGACCTTGTCATTCCTGAACAACCAGATATGCCACAAGGTACTTCCAAACAAATGTAGCTCATCTTTATTTTTATTATTATTAAGTAATGATATCCAAAAGCAAATAAATGATTGAATTGTATTGAAATTGTTTTTGTTTGTAAATTTGTGGTTAATTGCCTTCCAGATGTTTGTTGAAAAAGTGCAATCGATGAAAAGGTGAAACACTGATTCATTATATTGAAGACAGTTTGGACATTTTGTGTTCAACACTTTTTTTGTTTTAATAGATAAAAGATCAAGGGTGGGGAGACGATTGAGAAGGATCTTCCAAATAAAGATTTTAATTTTTTCCTGGAAGGGCAATTTCCATAGTTTTTTCCAGAAGCATTGATTAACATTGTAATAAGTGGTTGGAATTCTTGTCTTTATGTTTTGTTTAGTGCTAATAATTTCATATAGTTTTTTTGAGGAGAAATTTTCGAATGGCATAGTTTGTTGGGATACAGTGTCGTTTAATGCAATGATTTTTGGGTTTTCCAGTTATGGGGATATGGATATGGCTGAAATGATATTTGATGCAATGCTTGAGAGGGATGTGATATCTTGGAATTCATTGATGTCTGGGTTTTTACAGAATAATGATCTTCGGGAATTAATAGAAATTTTCGTAAGAATGTGGAGAGGAAGTGTTTGTTATGACAGGGCCACATTTTCTATTGTGTTGAAAGCGTGTGCCGGGTTAGAGGATGAGGCTTTGGGCGTGCAGCTTCATGGATGGCTGTGAAGATGGGGTTAAACTTAGATGTCGTTACCGATATGTATGCTAAATGTGGCAATTTGACTGATGCTGATAAGTTGTTCAAAATGTTCGCCAAACGTAATTTACAATCTCATAATGCCTTAATTGCAGGATATGCCAGTGCTGACTGTGAACTTGATGCTCTGGAAATTTTTCGGAGGTTGTTGAAATCTGATCTTGGTTTTAATGAAATAAGCCTATCAGGTGCATTTAGTGCTTGTGCAGTAACCAAAGGCCGTCTGCAGGGAAGTCAGATACATGGTTTAACAATCAAAACTCCTTACACTTTAGATGTTTGTGTGGCCAACGCT
Organism: Echium plantagineum; assembly: GCA_003412495.2. NCBI lineage: Eukaryota > Viridiplantae > Streptophyta > Magnoliopsida > Boraginales > Boraginaceae > Echium > Echium plantagineum. The sequence goes on from QFAX02000190.1 coordinate 109,475, forward strand.
ATTCTGGACATGTATGGAAAATGTGGAGGACTGGAGGAAGCTCGTGCTGTGTTTTGATGCAATGAAGATTAGAGATGCTGTTTCTTGGAACGCCATCATAGCAACTTATGAGCAGAATGGAGTCGAGGGAGAAACACTCTTTCTGTATACTCGGATGCTCCAGTTGAGATTTGAACCCGACGAGTTAGCCTACGGCAGTGTGTTGAAATCCTCTGCAAGTCAAGCTCTAGAAAACGGCCTTTGCGTTCATAGCATAATCATTAAACCAATTCAACGAAAAAATAATCATTCTTCTAGCATTGCCTTTTCTCCCAAAACTAGAAGTAAGTCCGAAAGGTCATTCATACAAAACAAAAAAAAATAAACCTTGAGAACAAATAAATTAGAGAAGTTTAGGATAATAGTGGTTGACAGGTTTATACTCGCTGCGTCCCTAAATGATGGGTACATTTTGACTTTTTATGGTTAAACTATAAAAAATTTGATCAAGAATTCTCATTAAACGATAAGATATTATATAGTCATCATGTGGGATCTTTTAGATTCGTCTCAATATATATTTTTGAAATACTAACTTTTTATAATATTTTCTTATGTTGAATAAGAGATATTTACGTTTTAAATCGTATTTTATTAATCATAAAAAATTAAAACGTACCAATCATTTAAGGATGGAGATAGTAACAAATAGCTAGGGGTCCATAAGATTACATACTATATGTAGCAAAAGGTTAATTCGATAATAATCATAATTTAATTTAATTGATAATGTAATTATAATTGTCAACTACTATTGTAATATTATTATTATTGTTACTACTATTAATGACTACTTGCACGATTACTAATTATTATTATTATAGTAATGATAATAATAGAAATAATTAATACGTGAAAGCATTGTAAGAAGTAACACTATTATATTAGGATCTTTACACTCTAAATTATATACACTATGATCGATAATAATACAAGGACATACCTTGATTCATGATGAGAGTTTGATGAAGATCAGTTAACTAAGCATCTTCCTTTTCTCTTCTCTACTCTATCTTTTATTTGTATTTTTTAGATGGTGTCTAACAATAATGATGCATAGGTCCCTTTATATAGTAGTAGTTATCAACCCAAAGGTCTAATACTACTAATGATCACCCTAAATACATTCCTAATGAGTGAGATGAGAGGGCTAGAAGTTATACCCACTAATTATAATCCTTAATGTATAACAACCATCACATTAAACCTTAATATTATAATTAGACTTTAATATTACATGGACCATAAAATACTATTTATTAGAAATAATCTAACAATCTCCCACTTGGTCCATGTATTATTTGATGATTCAAAAATAACCATAAGTGTACACCTTTCAATGAATCAACATTTTCAATTCTATAATATGAAATAAACCAACTGGATCATGGCGGTCACAAGTCATACAGGCGACATGATTCCTTCCATGTATCACAAGTCAATCTAATTCAAAATACTTTTATTGTGAAGAACTTTAAGTCACAACTTTTATGGAGATTACTTTGTTGTCTCATCATAACAATCCATGTACATAACTATAATATGGACAACATTTTATGAAGCAAAAACATAACCTTTATTGAATTCACAAGGGTCAACTTTTATATGAGCAAAATCGTTCATACATATGTATAATATTAATTTCCGGTTAACAAGGCTTTTCTATAATACCCATCATTTCTACATGGCCAATGTAAGTCATGGGTGGTAATCATTTAGTTAACGGATCCGATACCATTAAGTTTATACAAATATGCTCAATAGACACCTTCTGTTTTTGCACTTCTTCTTTGACAGATAGGTACTTTAAATCCATATGTTTTGCACCTTTCGAGTACCTATCATATTTAGAGAAGAAGACAGTTGCGGAATTATCACAATAAATTCTTAACGGCTTGGCTATACTGTCGACAATTCCAAGTCTTAAGATAAAGTTCCGCAACCATGGAGCATGAATTGTTGCATCAAATCATGCAACAAATTCGGCCTCCATTGTGAAAGTAGCAATGACCGACTGCTTCCCACTTTCCATGATATAACTCCCCCAGCTATTATTAGGAATGTCTACCCAAATGTAGACTTTTTTTTTTTTTTTTGAGTCCAAACATATAACATAGTCTGAATCCGTATAAGTAAGCATGTAGTCTTTGGTGCATTGTAAATACCTAAGGACTTTCTTTGCAGCATTCCAGTGGTCCATTCCAGGATTACTTTGATATCGTCCAAGCATACCAACAACATAACTGATATGTGGACGAGTATATGTCTGAGCATACATCAGACTCCCAACCACTGGTGCATAGGGAATATCTTCTATCTCTTTTCGTTCCAAATTACTTTTAGGACATCGGAACAAACCGGACTTGTCCCCTTTCTGAATGAGAAAAATTCCGAAAGCACTTTTCCATTCTAAACCTTTCCAAACTTTTATTGATGTAAACTTTCTGTGATAGGCCTAATATTCCTTGGGATCTGTTACAGAATACTTCGATGCCAATCACATATGATGTTTCACTCATGTATTTCATATGAAAATTATTAGAGAGGAATTTCTTTACGTCATGTAACAAACCAAGATCATTAGCAGCAAGGAGAATGTCATCAACATATGAGACTAAAATGATAAGCTTACTCCCACTGACCTTCATGAAGATACACATGTCCACGGTGTTTTCTTCAAACCCATATGATGTGATGGTATTTTTAAACTTTAGATACCATTGTCGAGAAGCTTGTTTTAGTCCATATATTGACTTCTTTAGCTTACACACCAACTATTATTTTTCAACGGTTACAAAACCATCTGGCTGATCCATATAAACTTCTTCCTCTAAGTCTTCATTCAAAAGGCAGTTTTGACATCCATTTGGTGAAGCTCTAGATCATAATGAGCCACCAAAGTCAAAATAATTCTTAAAGAATCCTTCTTAGAAAATGGAGAGAAGGTTTCTTTATAATCAATACCTTATTTTTTGAGTAAAACCTTTAGCAGGAAGTCTGGCTTTGAAAGTTAGAATATTGCCATTAGAGTCTCGTTTGATCTTGAAGATCCATTTACATCCGACTCGTTTTGAACCTTTAGGCAACTCTACTAAGTCCCAAACTTTCTTGTCATCCATTATTTCAACTCTTCTTTCATGGCATTGAACCACTTTTCTGAATTATCACATTCCATGACTTTATAAAAAGAAGCTGGTTCTATATTAACACTTAAATCACATTCATGTTCAAGTGTATAAACCACATAATCATCTGAAATAGCTGGTCTTTTCTGTCTTGAAGACTTCCTTAATGCTATTTCTTGTAGTTCATTTGATACTTGTACATATGTGATGTCATTGATAGGGTCAATATTGATATGATCATTGTGTGAACCACTATTTTGAGGAGACACACTTTGATGAGAAACACTAAACGTGATATCTCCCACTTGTTTCTCTTCAAAATTAACCGTTTGTGGTTCCTCACTCCCACTGACATGACCATTCTCAATAAACCGTGCATTACCAGTTTCAACTATTCTCGTACTATGTTAGGACAATAGAATATGTACCTCTTTGACTTTTCTGAATACGCGATTAAATTACCAGAGATGGTTCTTAAATCGAGTTTCGTCTCATGTGGGTTATATATTCTTACTTCTGCTTGGCAACCTTATGCACGTGTATGCTTTAAACTAGGTTTTCTATTTGTCCATAATTCATAAGGGGTCTTATGAACGGCCTTACTAGAAACCCTCTTAAGCAAATATGCAACAGTCGTTAAGAATATGTCCACAAAGATAAAGGTACATTACTATTACTCAACATGCTTCTAACTATTTCTATAAGAGTACGATTCCGCCTTTCAGCTACACCATTTTGTTGTGGTGTGCCAGGCATAGTGTATTTAGCACATATGCCTCGACTTTCAAGAAACTTTTCAAATGGACCAGGACATTGTCCATTTTCATTGTATTTACCATAATATTCACCACCTTTATCTGATCTCACAACCTTTACTTTTGTATCTAATTGCCTTTCTACCTCGTTAATAAACACCTCAAGGTGTTTACTGATTGAGACTTTTTATGCAAAAGATATACATATCCATAACGTGAGTAATCATCAATAAAGGTAATGAAATACTTTTCCCCGCTCTATGATGGGGCTTCAAATGGACCACAAATATCAGTGTGTATCAATTCAAGAAGTTTTGTGCTTCTTATGGCGGCTTTCTTTGTAGTGTGTTTAGTTTGTTTGCCTTTAATACAATCAACACATACATTTAAGTTTGTAAAATTGGGGAAGAATTTCACTTTTAACCAACCTCAACATCCTTTCTTTGGATATATGACCCAGTCTTTGATGCCATAAGAAAGCAGACTTATCATCCAGTGCACTATGTTTACTACCAACAACAAGTTCAATATTAAACAAAGACTCCACAAATTCATTATCAAGATTGAAACGATACAAACCATCCATTAATGTACCACAACCATAATAGTACTTATTCTTAAACAAGGAAAATGTACGGTTTTCATACTTGACATTAAACATACACTCATCCAACTTCCAGCGGAAACAAGATTCCTAGCATAATCAGGAAGATAAAGACACTTTTCTAGATCTAGATGACGACTAGTCTCTAAGATCAATCTATAAGTCCGATTCCTTCAATATGTGCTTTCATCTTGTTCCCATGAACAAATATTTTTAGTTCCTCTTATGGGTTGGATCGAAAGGAATCTTTGTATAACATGAGAAACATGAGTAGTTGCACTAGAATCTAACCACCAGGTATTACTAGAAACTTCAATAAGGTTTGATTCAAAACAAATGGAAACAAAGTAAGTACCATTCTTTTTGAACCATTCCTTTCTTTTATGATAATCCTTCTTCAAGTGTAAAATCTTCTTACAGAAAAAAAAAAACACTTGATGTCCTTTCCAACTTTGTTATCATTAGCCTTTATTGAGATTTTGTCATTCTTTGAGTCATTGTCTTTTCTTTTGTTCCTTTTTCCTGATTTAGTCTTGCTGCTAGAAGCTCCTTCATGGACAGTGAGATGAATTGAGTGATCTTTTATTTTCGTCAGCCTCCCTTCCTCTTGAATCAACATGGCTTTGATTTCTTGAAAGTTCCATATTTCCTTTAGAGTATTATAGTGTACTTGGAACTGACCAAACTCAGGAGGAAGAGAGTTGATGGTGAATGGAACAAAAAATGTCTCACTCAATTCCATGCCCATTGTCCTTAACTTTGCTGTTACATGATTATGAATGGATTTAGACCAATCAAATTTAGTAGTCGCTAACTCACTCATGAAACTTCTCATTTTGGACTTATCAGTAATGTCCGATTGAGAGCACTCTATGACTTTCATGAGAAATTCCCTTTAAACTTATATATTAATACTTTGAGTTACTATGATAGATTCAAAAAAACTTTAATAACATATATAAGTTCACCTTTGGGTGATCCTTAAACATGTAAATTTGAACGTTAATCATATGCATAAATACATGTACGTATAATGGTTAATGACTCCAAAAGTACATGTTAAACGTCTCTTATAATTATGTATACTTGATAAAATGTCTAATTAATTTCTATAGCTAGGCCACTTTGGTGACTAACAAGCTTGAACATATTAGACATTTAAACAATAATAACAATAGTAAGATATAATGTCTATGTAATAATTTGGCCACTTTGGTGACTAATAAACAATTTAAAATAGACAACTTTAATAATATCTTAAAAGATTATTATTCAATAAAATGAGATAATCATCTATTTAGTGATTTATCTTGGCCACTTTGGTGACTAACAAGCATTATAAAAATAGATAATTTACTGTAATATCTCAAAGTTTTTTGTAACCTATAATTGAGATAAAATATTAATTTAGTCATTTAGCTAGGCCACTTTGGTGACTAACAAGCACTTAAAACTAAATTATTATTATAAACTATCATATCTCAAGATTTCGTAACATTTAGTTGAGATGAAATATCAATTTACTCATTTAGCTCGGCCACTTTGGTGACTAACAAGCACTTGAAAAGTAAATAGATATTATAGATTATCATATCTCAAATTTGCACAATTTATATAATAGGAGATAAAATATCTATTTAACAATTTAGCTAGGCCACTTTGGTGACTAACAAGCTTTCTTAATAATAGATATTTTTCATTATCTCCAAATATGTGCAAGGCAAATTTAATACGTTTACATATTTCTTTTCCCATCATATATCAAAATCATGATACTCATTATAAACGAAATTATAATATCTCAAAATTTGCACAATTTATATAATAGGAGATAAAATATCTATATAACAATTTAGCTAGGCCACTTTGGTGACTAACAAGCTTTCTTAATAATAGATATTTTTAATTATCTCCAAATATGTGCAAGGCAAATTTCATATGTTTACACATTTCTTTTCCCATCATATATCAATATCATGATACTCACTGTAAAAGAAATTATGTGAACAAAGAACATGTATGTATAAATATAACATTACATATTTATTAAACAATTGACAATCCAATATATCTTTTATGTCACATAATACAATAACCCTTAATATACATGATCAAATATTGTCAATTATTGTGATGAATATTTAAGCGAAATAATATAATATTATAATGGAAAATTAACAATACATCCATTTATATATTTCATATTAATAGCGGAAACAATAAAACATATTTAGCAATTCATTTAGGCTAAATAACAATTCATGTAATAATCAAGAGTGTTCAACCATGCTCTGATACCAATTGTAAGAAGTAACACTATTATATTAGGATCTTTACACTCTAAATTATATACACTATGATCGATAATAATACAAGGACATACCTTGATTCATGATGAGAGTTTGATGAAGATCAGTTAACTAAGCATCTTCCTTTTCTCTTCTCTACTCTATCTTTTATTTGTATTTTTTAGATGGTGTCTAACAATGATGCATAGGTCCCTTTATATAGTAGTAGTTATCAACCCAAAGGTCTAATACTACTAATGATCACCCTAAATACATTCCTAATGAGTGAGATGAGAGGGCTAGAAGTTATACCCACTAATTATAATCCTTAATGTATAACAACCATCACATTAAACCTTAATATTATAATTAGACTTTAATATTACATGGACCATAAAATACTATTTATTAGAAATAATCTAACAAGCATATAATGTGACATATCTATTAAATTTTTTTATCAATTCTTCTATCAAATATTTTATTTTATAGACATTTTAATGTATGCCTTAAGGGCACAATCTAGAAAAATCTTTATTATTAAAATTCTTATTGGAAATCATTATACTATTCTTGTTATTATTATTCGTATTATTATTGTTGTTTAAACTACTATTATTATCGTTATTATTATTATTCATATTATTACTGTTGTTATTATAATTATTATAATAATTAGTCTATCATCATGATTATTGTTATTATTTTAATTTTTCTCCTATTATCCTTATTCTTATAATTACTATTAATATTATTACTGATATTGTAATTATTAATATATTATTATTATTATTTTTGTTATGCAATTATTTTTTATTAAACATGTTTAATTACTAATTACTACTATTATTATTGTTAATTATGTCAGATTAGCTTAAATAACAATAATATAATTATTATTAATTAAATTATATTATTATCATTGAATTAACAATTTGCCACATGTAAAATGTATGTAAGCTTATGAACCACGTAGCTATTTGTTATAAACTTGTCAATCACCACTATTATTTCACGCAAATGCTATATAAGGTACTTATATACAGTACCCTAACTCTTATTCCCAAATTTGCCCTTACAAAATTTCAGCATCAAAAAAATTTCAATTCATTTGCAATTTATCACACTCTCTCTTAAGTGTGGGTTTCTTTTTTCTCTCTACAAAAATTATAAAAAACTGTTAATTTCTTCTCCTTGATCACCAATTCCATTAATGAGAAGATGATGATTGGTTCACAAACAGGACAAGAGCTTTATCATAAAATCTCTCAATTAAGTGAAATCCATACACAATTTTTTAACTAAGTAATAATGGGCACATTGCAGAAACAGATAAAGTTCAACATTTTTCACACAATCTACACTATATTTAATTGGGGAAGGGGTGAATTAGTTATTTTTTAGTGAAACCCCATGATCTCCAAGGTCCTACTTTATAGGAAGGAAAAATTATATAATTTATTATTTGTATGAATATTAAATGGTTTTACCAAAATTTTATACTATTATTCTACACAATGTATTTAGGCTTAGTTAAAATGAATTACAAAATATTATATTATTTTTTCATCATAAGTTCATAAAATATTATTCGAAAATTATATAATGACATCGCACACACAAGAGTGTGCACAAACATCTAGTCAATATAACATGTGTTCATATTCAAACAAAAACGTTTGTATTCATTAAATCTTTAACTAATTCAAGACAACAATTACTAATTAATCAAACTAGTCATTTGTACACAGTCTAGCCTGTGTAAATTTATTCATCATATTTATGATACATATGATTTAGATTAATTTTTATACAAAATCCTTGAAAAAGTATTCTTTATGAACTATTAAAATTAGTAAAATCGATGCACTGTCAATGTATGTGCAAATTAATATTTTATTTATTCGTTGCTCATGCACAAAAAAATAAAATATATATAAAGAAATATGACTATTACATACAAAAAACATTAAAAAAAAATTCATATGTCTCACTAAAAATCTAAGATATAGTTGAATTTTTAAAAATACAAATTAACGTAAGAGTACTAAATATGAATATTAAATGGAAAATCTTTTTAATTTATATTTATATATGATAAAAAATATTAAAAATTTTCATCTTATTTTTTGTATAATCTAAAAAAGTGAAAAAATGAATGTGATGGGTAGTTGGCTAAAATCTAGGAAAAATAGAACATGGGGCTTCACAAAAAAAAAACTAATTCCCCCTTCCCCAATTACATATAGTGTAGATATGATTACAACAACAAATGAACACAAACCAATAACAAAATAAATAAACAAATAAAAATAAAGGAAACAGCAAAAAGGTCATATCTTTATTACCAGAATTAGCATCAAATACTCTCTCCATACAAGAAAGATTGTTAGTTTGAAAATCGAAAGTCAAAATTAACAAAATTTATAGCTTTAGTAGACACAAACTTTTGATTTGAACTATTTAAGTATAGAAGTATAAAATATGTCTGATGCTTATACTCGCACGAAATTGGGGTGGTTGATGAGTAAATGATGATTGTTTGAGCTTTGAGTTACCCATTCCAGATCTAGAAATATGGTTGGTGTTCTAGAGAGGTTCTTTAATAGATTAAAGGTTAGAGAGAGAGAAATTTGATAAATGAGATTGAAAGTTTTGCTCTCATCAATTTAAAAGGGTATTTTTAGTAAATTAATATGGAGTACTGTATATAAATGTACTGTATTCAGCATTACCCAGCATTACCCGGGAGAAGAGACAATGCTAGAAGAGTCAATCTGAATGTATAACATTCTTAGCTGAGTTCGTTATTTGAGAGTCTTTTAGCAGTTTGATCAAGAACACATATATCCATTCAAAGTTCGAATACTCTAACTCTTGGGTTATATCTATTAAATTATTATTATAGATATTATTATTATTACTATTATTATTTTTAATATTCTAATTATTATGACTATTAATCTCTTTTTTCTTATCCTTATCATTATTGTTATTTACAAATATTCTATTAAAAAAGTTATATAGTAGTCCATATACAACTTAAATTCAAATCCTAATTAATTCTTTATGTAATTAGGTTTTAATGAATATGTTTAATATAATTACTACTACTATTTTTTGATTTATAATTATTATAAAAATTATAATCATTATGACTATTAATATTATTATTCTTACCACCATCGTTATTTAAAAATATATATTAAAAAATTTAGATATTACATATGTAATTTATATTCAAATACTAACACATTCATTATGTAATTATTTTTTACTAAATATGTTTATATATTTAATTACTATTATTATTATTGATTATGTCAAGTAAGCTTAATAAAATGGACCTTTAATTGTGGAGGTTGGATCGATAATAACTTTGCCAAGGCCACAGGTTTCGTGTGAATAGTGGTGCCTCTAATAAAACTATAGTCACGCACGGAGCCCCACCTTCACCCCATATGTTCCTCTAAAATTCACTTTGAACTGCCACTTTTTTATTTTTGGGATTAATTATTCTTTAGCAGATCCCTTATTATTCACCCAATATTAAAATAGTTATTTTAAGTATAACAATTAATAAAAAAATAATTTAAAAAAAACTAAATGACAATATTTAATATTGAAATAATTAATTAGTAATAGTTATTATTAATCAATCATAATAATTAGTAATATCAAATAATATTACTCCAATCATTTACAATAATTAATTAGTAATATTAAATAATACTCGCTCCATCCCTAAATGATTGATACATTTTTACTTTCATCGTCAACAAAACACGATTTCAAGCGTAAAAAAAAAAAAAAAAAAAAAAAAAAAAAAAAAGCGTAAATATCTCTTTTTCTACATGCGAAAAAATTATAAAAAGTTGATATTTCAAAAATATTTATTGGAACGAATCTAACAAGATCCACATGACTATATTATTTATAATCGTTCAATGAGAATTCTTAATCAAATTTTTAAAGTTTGACCACAAATGTCAAAATGTATCAATCATTTAGGAACGGAGCGAACAATAAAACCATGGTCACGCACGAAGCCCGAGTTCAAACCGCCCATCGTTTTCTTATTGGTTAAAACATCACACCACTCATCAATGCACGAACTCTATTTTCTTGATCAAAAAGTATAAACTCCTCAACAAGCACTATATATTCCTCTGTAAAAGATACACAAACACACATAAACCATTAAGATCCTCTTTAATTCTTGAAAATGGCAGCAACTTCTGATTCCGTTTTTGCCCATGTTGTTCGTGCCCCTGAAGATCCCATTTTAGGAGTAAGCCTCTTTTTACATGGTTTTTTTATTTCTTAAAATCAAAAAACGATTTTATAACTCGTGACCTTGGCCTAGCCGTTATCGACCAACCTTTAAAATTGGAGGTCCGGGTTTGAGTTAGTGTAGATTTCCCTTTCCTGATAGTGTAGTGTAGATTTCCTCCTCTTGATAGTGTAGTGTATAGATTTCCTCCTCGCGTTGTGTAGGATTTCGTTGTTTAGGATTTACTTTGAGTATGACATCATTGACAAAAAAGAAAAAGAGAAAAAAATGATTCTAACATCAATGTTGTATTTTGTTTTTGTCACCTTTAAAGATTGTTTAGTTTTGATAGTTTTCCAACTTTCTAAAGGGAAAATTGTATTTATACTACCTTTTAATTAAGGTTACATTCCTTAACATCCAATATTATATGGATATTTGCTAGATATCATAATATCAGAATAGTTATTGTGTGTGCACTTGTTAGTTGCTAATCAATAGAACAAAATTTCACTGATGAGGTATTCTTTTATCAAAAATAAAAGGGAAGGTATGATCAATTTTTGTTGAGAAAGGTGGTATCCTGCAATTTGTATTTTTGTGTAATTTATCATTAACGTAATAGTTTTGGTTTAACAAATTTGTAGTGTTGTGGTTGCGAAACTTGTTAATTTTGACAATTGTAAATCATACTAGACTGTATTTTAGATGGAGATGGAGGGAATACATGCTTGTTGTGAATTGTTCTTTGTATGCCGAAACGATTAGTGAAGATAAAATAAAGATTTGATTTTTAATTGAATTGGAATAGGTAACTGTGGCATACAACAAGGATCAAAGTCCAGTCAAGTTGAATCTGGGTGTTGGTGCATATCGAACTGAGGTTGGTTTCTCGATGTTTTCTCTAACGATTACATTTTTCTGATGATCATATTCATTTGATGTATTGGGTAGTTTAGAAATCTTGAAATAATTTTTTCTGATGATCAAGATCGTTTGGTGTATTGGGTAGTTTATAGATTTCGAAATAATATTTGATGAGAGGATCTTTGGTTTAATGTCATAATGCTGCTGAAACAGGAAGGGAAGCCTCTTGTTCTTAATGTTGTTAGAAAAGCTGAGCAACTGCTTGTCAATGACCAGTAAGTGTATCTGAAATTGGAAAAGGTTTCGATTTTGTTTTCAATATTTATACCAGGAATCTGATTTAAGGTATAATTTTGTACCCAGGTCTCGTGTGAAAGAGTATCTTCCGATTACTGGGTTGGCTGATTTTAATAAATTGAGTGCTAAGCTTATATTTGGAGATGACAGGTATAGTTATTAAATTTCAGATATGTTGATGTTTATGCACTTCTTAGCATTATCGTAATGTCTTGAATGCCATTTTGATCTTTGGCTGGTATTGTTTATATGGCATATTTGGTTTAAATGGTTCAAAATGTGCTATATAGTGATGGTGTTTGGTGTTCAATGAATGCTCAGTAGTAATCTTTTAACTTGATAAAATATTTGTGTAAAATCTTCACACACTATCTTACTTGTGCCTTGTATGAAATAGCCCTGCCATTCAAGAGAACAGAGTGACCACTGTCCAGTGCTTGTCTGGCACCGGCTCTTTAAGAGTTGGGGGTGAGTTTCTGGGAAAGCATTATCATGAGGTAGGTACTGTAAACATTGATGATGGTTGTTGTTCTCTAACTTGTTCTAACTAAACCAAACTGTATTGTCTTTGCAGCGCACTATATATATTCCTCAGCCGACTTGGGGAAACCACCCTAAAGTTTTCACCTTAGCTGGTTTGTCTGTGAAGAGTTATCGCTACTATAACCCTCAAACAAAAGGCCTGGAGTTTGAAGGTATCGGAATTTGCTTTTGATGTTCATTTATCTTGTTTCATTGGCAGAGTTATCTCACTTTTGCAGTGTGTTGCTCACATGTCATTGTTTGCCCTAGGTAGTAAAATATATAATGGTGGTTTATCTCTCCAATATTAATGGACTAAATACCAATTTCCTTCCCATATCCCACTTTGTATGGACAATATGTTGTGCCATGTGAATATGTGATGATACTCTTCGAAGGAATTTTTTTAATGTGGATCTACTGGAAATATGTAATAATTATCATCCCTTCGGTGCTTAACTGTATGAGCAGGACTGCTTGAAGATCTTGGTGCTGCTCCATCTGGTGCAATAGTTCTTATCCATGCCTGTGCTCATAACCCAACTGGCGTAGATCCCACTGTTGAGCAATGGGAGCAAATTAGAAAATTAATACGATCAAAAGCATTGCTACCTTTCTTTGATAGTGCTTATCAAGTAAGAGGCATAGACCTTAGAACAGGGTTGATATTTAGAACTCGTGTGGTGCAACAAGTATAATATATTCACTCAACTAATGGTGTATTATCTTGTGTTAGGGATTCGCTAGTGGTAACCTTGATGCAGATGCACAGCCTATACGCATGTTTGTCGCAGATGGTGGTGAGTTACTGGCAGCTCAAAGTTACGCAAAGAACATGGGATTGTATGGTGAACGTGTTGGCGCACTAAGCATTGTAAGTTTATGTACTGGGTTTTGGTTGTTGTAACTCGTAACTGATTTCACCACCATAGTTTGTACGATGGTTAAAGTCGCCCTCTGACTGGAACTTTATATGATAGGTTTGCAAGAATGCAGATGTAGCAAGCAAGGTTGAAACTCAACTAAAACTTGTGATTAGGCCCATGTACTCCAATCCACCCCTTCATGGTGCTTCAATTGTGGCTACCATACTAAAGGATAGGTACGCCATGTTAAAGTTTCACCTACACATCCAATGTTCCACAGGGGACAAGTCATTCATCGGTGGAGATCACGAATAAATGGATGGGAACCTTATATTTGTCACTTGCAGGAATTTGTATGATGAGTGGAAAGCTGAACTCAAATCAATGGCTGATCGCATTATCAGTATGCGCCAGCAACTTTTTGATGCTCTGAAATCTAGGGGTATGCCGTTTATTGGTTATGTACTTGCTTTTCCTTGGAAAGTTACGCCAGATGGACAATTGTCAACAACTTGTTAGCGATGCATAGGAAGAGAATTTTGAAGTCAATTGGCATATAATCCATGTAATGCAGTCTATGGGAGATTAATATTCCTATTTTCATGTTCTCACAGGTACCCCAGGCGATTGGAGTCATATTATAAAGCAAATTGGAATGTTTACTTTCACTGGATTGAATCCTCAGCAAGTAGCCTTCATGACCGAAGAATTTCACATCTACATGACCTCTGATGGGTAATTGATATTTCCTTTCTGCATGTATAACTTTACATGCATATTTAGTATCAGCGTTTAAGTCAACAGAATTCCGTAGCGTCTAATAGTCTCGATAGATTTAGGATTATATCACCCTACCATTTCTTATATTAGTCACCCATACCGTGGTCCAAATCAAATAGTATATTGAAATGTCTGATTCATAACACAATTTCTTTTTATTAGATGTCGGTAGCAATTATATTCATATTAAGCCATTTCAACGCTAGAAATTTGGTACCGATTATGAGACTTCCTCCTAAGGACAGGTCAAAGGCCGAGTTAGCAGCCTTTCTTTGCTTTTGTTCCTTCTCTAATCTGATACCATAATAACCCGCCCCACCCTTATGTATGGATTTTCTTCATTTCAGGAGGATAAGTATGGCAGGTCTGAGTTCGTCGACTGTTCCTCATCTTTCTGATGCCATACATGCTGCCGTAACACGCCTTAGTTAGGCTAAGGTTATGCCGGTCTACCTTGTGCTAAAATCGCCATTTCGTGTGAGTATGGTCTGAGAAACTTGTTACGATATCTGTAGTGGAAACTCTGCTTTTCCCTTTCTTCTGTTTGATAGCATGAATGCAACACATTGAGCAGATCATATGAAATAAATCAAACCAATAGATGGAACGAGGATTAAGACCTTTAATGTCGGTCATATTTTGTACTTTTTCTGTTTTCATTTGTTTGAAGTTAAAATGATCGTTTCACCAAACATGTTAGTCAAATAAAAAGGGTTAATGGTAGTTTTTTGTTTTTTTGTTTTTTAAGCTAAACCCAACGAGGGGTTTACGTGTTAAGAAAACAAATAATACAGAGTTTTGCGATCGTAATCGCAGCAAAATAAATACATGCACACTGTAAGCGAAATAATGAAGCTTTTTAGAGCAAAATTCCAGGAAGTCTAGCGAGCAGGGGAGGGGGGTGTAGGAGCACGGACTCCTACCTCCCCTCCCGTGCTCATATGCCAGAAAACACCCGGAATTATGTAATAAAAAGCTCCGAATACAAAAAATAAAGTGCTCCTAGCTAATACAATGTGAGCACGCTGAGCAAATATATAATCAATCTCAGCATCTCGTCAGGTCGGAATGGATTTCTAGGTGCTTCTCCTCCAGTAGCTAGTTGTATCCTCTGCAGCGGACCATTCATGGTAGTTTGATTATGCATGTTTCATAACGTTACTATTTGATTATTTATAATTAAAAATGAACATTTCGATCACACATGTTTAAGAAAGTATCTCCTCAGGTATTTTCATTATGTTGTCCGTTATATTTGACTTGTTTTTGACAAAGTTGGAGGGATATAACCGTTCAATACTTTAAACTCATCATTCATATCTTATTATTTTGATTTTAGATTAAGAACATATTTTCAACTAATATTCTTTTTTTCTTTTTTCTAATTTATACTCATTAATGAGTACTCCCTTCATCCCAAATTGTTTGTCCACTTTCTATTTTGGGAGTCAAACTTCGAAAATTTTGACCATGAATTCTCATTAGCCGATAAGAGATAATATAGTCATATTGGATCTTGCTAGCTTCGTTACATTGTATATTTTTGAAATATCAACTTTTTGTAATTTTCACGCTTATAGAATTAGAGATATTTTCGTTTGAAATTGTGTCTGGTAGACCGTAAAAGTCAAAATAGGACATAGAATTTGGGATGGAGGGAGTATTATAAATATCGAATTCAAAAGTTTGTAACTAACACAACAGTTGGAACGAGTGCTTTAAAGAAAACAGAAAATATAAAATGATATTTACTGCCGTTTCTGAAGAAGGGTTTTAAAAAAAATTTATTTTATTAACAACAATATTTTTCTGATTGGATTAGTGAACCCTCTTCTTTAATTATTGAAAAAATTGCCTCAAAATCTAATTGTAAGTGTGTTTTCGATTTTGCCCTTATCTCAATTCATTTTTTTGGCGAAAAAATGCAAAATAGGAGGTAAATTGAAAAGAAGGAAAGTTCGGTTCCTTATTTGAAAACTAAAATAATTCAGGGGGCGGAACGAAAGCGTCCCAATACTGCAGGGGGCCAAAAGAAAATAAGCCTTTATTATATGTAGGGCTGTAAACGGACCGAACTATACCGAACGTAACTACGTGTGAGTTCGGTCCGAAGGAGCTCGAACCGTACCGAACTATTGCGAACAAGTTCGGTTCGGTTTGCAAAAATGTTCGATGCGATTGGACATTTGGGCGGATGAGAGGGAGATGACTTATGAGTAATGAGAGACATGAAGTGGAAGTGATTTTTCAGGATTTTAGAATATAAATAAGGAAAAATTCTCTATTGATATTCGAGCAGAACTAAATCGAACTGTTTGATTTCGAACCGAATACTACGAGCCGGATCGAACCTTTTACATTCGCTCACAGCCCTAATTATTTGATAATGCACTACGAAATAAGAAAATCTTAATTTTGAAAGACAACTGAAAAGGGCAAATTTAGAAGGTACAAATCTGTATTGCATGCTTTATTACTTTGACTCCTTGAGTGACAAGTGATAACATTGATATTTGGTGGATTTAATTAGAAGTGCCAAAGGTTATACTCCCTCCGTCCCTAAAAAATTGTCATATTTTGACTTTTGATGGTCAATAAAACATGATTTAAAATATAAATATCTATTATTCTATATGCGAAAAAATTATAAAAAGTTAATATTTCAAAAATATATATTGAGACGAATCTAACAAGGTCCCACAAGACTATATTATATTTTATCGTTTAATAGAAATTCATGATCAAATTTTGTAATGTTTGACTAACAAAAGTCAAAATGTGATAATCTTTTAGGGACGGAGGGAGTAATTCTTAAGCACGTTGTGGCATGGTTAACTCCCTTTCTCACTAAATTAGATGGAGTACAATTATAACCTTTGATAAATTTATTTTTTTATATAGTATTTATTATTTTAATCATTCGAATAATCAGTAAGAATCAATATGTTATTTTACATCTAAACTCTTCATCAAAATGAATGTACGCTAATTAGATGATTGTATTGATTGGAACTATAAACGGACCTAATTATACTGAACGTAATTATATTTAGTTCGGTCAGTAGGAGGTCGAATCAGACCGAACTATTGCGAACCGCACCCAATCTTACACTCGGCTCAGTCCGCAATATGCGAACGGATCAAACTATTTGCGAACTGTGCGAACAAATTCTGTTTGGTTGGCAAAAATGTTCGATGTGATTGGAAATTTGGGCGGATGAGAAGGAGATGACTCATGAGTAATGAGTAGGAAATGAAGAGATAAGAAGTGAAACGGATTTTAATGATTTAAGTTACCTTAGAACTTTCAAGTCTGGTCTTTAGAGTATAAATAAGGAAAAACTTTATATTAATATGCGAACCGAACTAAATCGAACTGTTTGGTTTGGTTGCCGAACCTTGAATTTTATAGTTTGGTTTGGTATTTCTCAATGTGCCACCGAATTACGAACCGTACTTTTTCGAAAGCCAAATAACTCGAACTAGATCGTGTCCTCTAGTGTGTTACGTGTATGTAATTTGAAGATTTGATGTTGTTTTGTAATAAAACTTTGAATCTTGACGTATTATGTTGATATAGTCGCATTTTCATATAAATATAACTTTATATAATCAAGTATAATTAACACTGTAGAATAAAGTATATTGTAATCGAGTATAACACTTTATAAAAAATATGTTCTTGATGTATAGTTTTAACTTACGCTGAAATTTTGAAAGTTCAAATTCTAAAAGTAACACGAGTAACCAAACTATATTGGATAACTATTTAGATCCATAACAAAGAAGTTGGCGACCCGAAGTCCCCAACATTATTGATTCAATAGTACAATCGATAAAACTACAATTATAAAAAATCGTATATATATAAGCTGATAAAACGAAATACGCAAACACATTACTACCAATCACAATAATCCAACGTCATATAAAATGTAACTTATTATCCAGACTAATCCAACCACGGTTGGACTTGGACACAATAGTGTAGGCGCGTGTAGTGTTCACGGTGGTGCAAATGGACCTGCAACCAATTAATTACATAAGACAAATTAAAGAAAACTTTTGCACGATAGCATACTTGAAATATTATCACTCGCTCATTTTTTATTTAGAGAGAGGGGCCGGGTTTAGGTTTCGATCAAATATTCATGATCAAGATATTATCGACCATTTATTTTTAAGCAATGAAAAAGAGAAGAATGTCGATAAAATTAAATTAGTTTCAATTATAGCCTTTAAAAAGTCGATGAATAATTATATATATTATCATTAACTATAATTTATATTTCGAATGATGAAATGAGTAGTCCATATAAAAATTTTGGGCCCACCCGTCCCCTAGTAGCGAGTTGCCATTTCCTGTTAGAGCCGGTAGGGGCTGTGGGAGTTCGACAGCGATGGTGGTGGGCCGGTGGCGATGATTTGGGCAAGAGAAAGTAAAAGAGGAAGAATAAGGAAAAAATGGGAGGGCATAGCTTTTCGTAGGAAGCATGCAATTTAATTTCGACAATTTAAAAAAAAAGAAAAGATCGTATAATTTTTTTGTAAAATGTTAATTTTTAGTATTCCTTCAAGATTAGTTATTACTCCCTCCCTCCCTAAAAGATTGTCACATTTTGATTTTTGGTGGTCAACAAAACACGATTTAAAACATAAATATCTATTCTTCTATATGCGAAAAGATTATAAGAAGTTAATATTTCAAAAATATACATTGAGACGAATCCAACAAGGTCCGACAAGACTATATTATTTCTTATTGTTTAATGAGAATTCTTGATCAAATTTTATAATGTTTGACTAACAAAAGTTAAAATATGACAATCTTTTAGGGGCGGAGGGAGTACTATATATTAAATGAATCATCTCATGATGAATCCTATGAACACTTTTGAGAGCAAATTGCTGAAATGGTCCCCGATAGTATGACCGAGTTGCATTTTGGTTCCTAATAGTTACACGGTTGCACATTAGTCCCCGAAAGTGGCAGAAAAGTTGCACTTTAGTCCTCACGTCAAGTTTCCCGTTAACATTTCAGGTTTAGGCGTTAAAATTGGGGTAAAAATATAATTTTTAAGATTTAAAGTTGATTTTTTTTGTCCCTATGATGTCAAAATGAAACTCCACAACCCTAATTGAGGTGAGGAAGAAAGGGAGTTTTAGCGGGAGGGGGTTGTGGAGTTTCATTTTGGCACCAATTGGGGCAAAAAATCGACTTTAAATCTTAAAAATTATATTTTTACCCCAATTTTAAAGCTCAAACCTGGAATATTAACGGAAAACTTGACGTGGGGACTAAAGTACAAGTTTTGGCCACTTTCGGGACTAACGTGCAACCGTGTAACTATTGGGGACCAAAGTGCAACTCGATCATACTACTGGGAACCATTTCAGCAATTGCTCACACTTTTGATATTGATTCATGCAAGCAAGTTAAGCAGGTATGTTGTAATGGTGGTTTAAAGAAGCTTACCAGCACGACGAGCAACAAGAGGAGGAAAGATAGGAGGTGGAGGTGAAGTAAATTTAGCAAATACATTATGAGTTGCTTCACCAACATCAGCACCACGCTCAAAATGGGGCTTCTTAAACAAATTTTTACCGAAATTAACAACACCACCTACAGAGTGCACCATCATAATCATCAGATTTATTTGTATGTGTTAGTAACGGACGCGGGTTTTCCGAGTCGAGTAACGAGCGGGTTACGAATTACCCGGTCCTTTAACAGCACTATGTGTTACATATACTCTTAAAACATACTCTCTCCATCCCTAAATGATGGAGTTATTTGCTTTTTCGCGGTCTACGAGACACTACTTAAAACGTAAATGTTTTTAATTTTATATGTGTAAAATTTATAAGAACTTGATATTTTAAAAATATATATCGAGACGAATCTAACAAGATCCAATATGACTATATATTATTTGTTAGCGGCTAACGAGAATTTACGGTCAAAATACCCGAAATTTGACTCAAAATGTCAAAATACCTCCATCATTTAGGGATGAAGGGAGTATAAGAAAATGAAAAATCTAAATCATTATTATTAGGTTTGATGGACTAACCGAGAAAACCGGCATCTACAAAAGAGGTATTCATGAGACAAGTTGCAATAATAGCAAGGATGAAAATAGCTCTGTATGAGGCCGCCATAATATCAGATTGTTATTCACTATATCGAACAATTCTACAAAACACAAACTGTCTATTTGTATGAGTAGAATATATGTAAACTCAACTCTAATAGCCTCCTATATATAGACTACAGTGGAGGCCTAGCGAGAAAGTACGCTTTAATTAATTTCCTCTAGAGAATTTGCATTAGACTTTTGTTGTATCTTTATTAAAATACATTTTTAATTATCACTTTTATTATTTTCAGCATTAACATTTTATGTATATTTTTTGCTTCATATTATTCATGCCAAACTTAAACAATAAATATTCATATCTTAATAATTATTTAGGATAAAATTAAATTTTAACAAATATATAATAATAATAATACATTATTTATGTATCATCAATCATATTTTTGTGTTCAAATTAAATTAAACATAGTTAATTGGTGGAACGGTCTCAGTGAGTGGGGGTCTGGTGTAGTTTGGTCCTCGAAAGTGGCACTGTTGCGAAGATGGTCCTTGAAAGTGTGTATAATCGTGCATTTTGGTCCCTAATCCAGAATAGTGAAGTTTTTGGGCAAAAACTTTTGAGAAGTTGGTTACCTTAATGAAATTGGAGGGGGACAAGAATTACCCCCCCAATATTTTGATACACTTTTCTTTTTCTTTTCAATTCTTTTTTTCAAATTTTTTTCCATAGTAAAAAGATTTCGATTTTGCTAGTTGTTTTAAATAAAAGTTTCGATTTTGTCAAAAATATTTGATTTCTTGATTTTGATATTTGTTTGTCAAAAGACTACGCAAATCGAACCTTTTTCATTTCGAACATTTTTGCCAAAAATCGAAACTTTTTGCTAAAAAACTACCAGCATCAAAACATTTTTTTACTAGGCAAAAATATCAAAAAAATTCAAAAGAAAATGGAAAACAGAATCTAGTCATTTTGTCCCCCCAGTTTCATTATGGTAACCAACTTGTCAAAAGTTTCGTTTTTGTCCTAAAACTTCACTATTCAGGCCAAAAACCGTCAATGTTAACGGATCAGGGACCAAAATGCACCATTGTACACACTTTCAGGGACCATTTTTATAAAAGTGCCCCTTTCGGGGACCAAACTGCACCAAACCCCCACTTACTAAGACCATTCCACCAATTAAGTTTTTGGTTAAATATACCAAATTGTTAGGGACGGAACCAGGATGAAATTTAAGGGTGACAAAACTAAAAATAGTTAAGTAGGGGGTACAATTTAAAAATAAGAAGACAAAAATAATCAAAGAAAAACAAATTTTAACACCAAAGGAATTTGAACCCTGCTAATTTTACCAACTACTCTAATTTTACTCCTACTATCTTATACATAATTTACATACCATATCTTTTCAACTCACGAAAATCAGGGGAGCAGAGACACCCCTGCCCCCCCCCCCTTGCATCCGTCCTTGCAAATTGTGCCTTATGTATTTAAGTTTTATAGATTTTGCTCTTTTTAAATTTTTTTAATTTCGTCATGTGGCTATATATTTAGGTGGATTAAAAACTCCTTAAGCCTTAACCTAAATCAGAAATCTTGTAAACTGAAGATAAAGAAAATTGTGAAAGGAATAATAATACGAATATACTCGGCATATAATACATTGATAATGGATGATATCGAGGCATAGTTTAGATAGTAAATGACCTGGATGTTGACATGTTGTGATGGCAGTTTAGCCTATTCACACTGTAAACTCACATCCTACAAAGAACAAAATCTTGTGTGAAAATAATAAGCAGTCGAAGAGAAGACCTTGACCGCGAGGCACATCTTCCACCAATTTAACACGTTACGTGAGCGACTAATTGATAATGTACGTAGTTTTCCAACTTAATTTGGGCCTACGATATTACTAGGAAATCACAAGATTATGAAGACGTACAATTTGTCATTTACGAATGAAGCCAACGACCGAATAATTGATGATGCAAAGTAGTAATTTCTAATCTAAAATGACTCTATTTGGGTGGGTAGTGTTTCACATATCAAAGCCAACA
The DNA here is from genome assembly GCA_003412495.2 of Echium plantagineum. NCBI lineage: Eukaryota > Viridiplantae > Streptophyta > Magnoliopsida > Boraginales > Boraginaceae > Echium > Echium plantagineum. The sequence continues at coordinate 132,056 of QFAX02000190.1, forward strand.
AAATATAGAGAAATTTTATCGTCATGTAATATATCACAATTTTCAATTAGATGCAAGCAAATTATTAATTTGGGGGTGTATTTTTTTTCTTTATTAAATTAATAATGAGATGAGTTTGGAATCCAAAATCTTCTGGTCACTAGCAAAAGCCTTTTTCACTAATCTATTCGATTCACTCTATTTATGGTATAGTTAATTATAAAAAGTGTGAAATTGTCATCATGTACCTCTCAAATGAGCAAGGACTAAAACTTTCTTTTAATAACTTTGTTACAAAGTTCTTTCCTTGTCAAACTCATATATACTAGAGCAAATGACTTCATTGATCACTCAGATTTGTTAAGAAATACTAATCGATCACCTTAGTATGACCTTGTATAAACTTTCGATTACTCATGTTAGGTATTATGTATATTTTAGGTCACTCACGCGTTTTTTGGTACAACTCGTAATTTTTCAAAATTTTTAACATTTTAATAAATACTACCTCCATCCCTAAATGATTGTCACATTTGACTTTTGGTAGTCAATAAAGCACGATTTAAAACATATATATCTCTTATTCTACATGCAAAAAGATTGTAATAAGTTGATATTTCAAAAATATATATTGAGACGAATCTAACGAGGTCCCACAAGACTATATTATTTCTTATAGTTTAGTGAGAATTCATGATCAAATTTTATTGTAATTGACCACAAAAGTCAAAATGTGACAATCTTTTAGGGACGGAGGGAGTATATTTTAGTCATTTTCTAATGATCGAAGACAATAGTAGCTTTATTCACGCTACATATGGTGTTGGTGGTACATTAGAAGCAACTCTAAATTTGGCAACCAGTCAATTACATATGCCAAATTAAAGAGAAATTTTACACGATAGAATACTTTGACTGTTATCACTTGTTCAATTGTTTTTTTGTACAAATAGTACCCGTTTTGAAATACAAAAAAGCCAATTTTCAGTTTTGTTCTTCCTTCTCTAATTACCCCATTGCCCCCAATCTTTACCACCAAACAACAGGGGCGAAACCAGGATGAAAATAAAGGGGGGCCAACTTCGAGAAAAAAAAAATAGGGGGGCCAAAACAAATAAAAATAGTTAAAGTATCAAAAAAGATGTTAAAAATGAACCTTGGAGGGGCTTGAACCCATGACCTCTACCAATTAAATGAAGGTTCTAACCAACTAAGCTACAACTCTACCTAGTTTCATTACAATTTTTAGTTTATATATCACAAAAATTCAAAATATTGTATATATATAACGATATCGAAAAATCTAGGGGGGCCGGTGCCCACCCCACCCCCCTTGGGTCCGCCCCTGCCAAATAACACCCCAGCTCCATTCCCTATCGTGCAACCACCGCTGTACCTTACCCCTACAAAATGTTGAGTCACTTATCATTTTTTTCTCAAAAATGATTTTAAAATATCTCTCATATACAAGCTATGATTGAGAGATATTTTTTAAATCATTTTTGACAAAAAGACGATAAGTGATTCAACGTTTTTGTATACGTTTTGTCAAAAGAAATGTTTTATAAATTTTAATGTTGATAAAACTAGGGTTTGAACTCATATTCTTAAATAAGATTAAAATAGTTTTCCAATACATTTTGAATCATCAAATCAGAGTTTTAATAAAGCGGAAAATGATGTTTTAAGTTTGTCGCCAAGCCAAACTCTTTAAAATTATATTTTTTGCCCAATTTTAGCATTTATTGACGTAAAACCACAAACACATTTAGAATTAACTGATTTGTTAACTTTAGAGACCAAATGCGCACCCGCTACTCACTTTCACGGACCATTTGCGCATCGGTCCCACTTACGAGGACCAAACTGCAACTGTCACTCATTTGGTGAGACTATTTCAGCAATTACCTCTAACTTTTTAAGTAATTATGTATGTCCATCCGGTTTAATCACGAATGAGAATAAGACTATCCAGCATGACTGCACTAATAAATTTCGATTTCTAGATGTGACTTCGATCCCCAAAATCCTCTTGACACATAGCCTTGGATAACGTACATTGGACTTCATCACTGTCTAAATACTTGACGCATTGCTTTTTGTTCGAACAACCGTTCTTATAGGACCTCGAAATTTCGATTTTTTAAAACCCAATCGATCTTCAAATTTTTAGGGTCGTTTCAACCGAATCCAACCTTCGAATCATTACATTCACATTATAAGCAGATCTACCCTAGTGTTGGTGGTGCAGTTACACCATTAGAATTTTGTATATAATTATTTATTATATATAAGTAATAATGAAGAATGAATCAAGAAAAGAAGAATGAAGGTGAACAATCTTAGAGTTGTCTTTTGTTGGGTTCAATGTTTGGCTAATGATGGAGGCTGGGTCACCATGAGTTATGAGCCAACATTTAATAATATAATAGTTACTATTATGTTGTGAAATATTGTAATAAATCATCAAATAACAATATTATAAATGAGTATATGTGATAATGAAAATGTAGTATAACTAATAGTAAGTCCATTAACATTATATTATTTCCTCCGTTCTTACATGATTGTCGTATTTTCATGGTCAACAAAATAAAAATTGAAACGTAAATATCTTTTATTATACATGCAAAAAAATTATAAAAATTTGATATTTCAAAAATATATATTGAGACGAATCTAACAAGATCCCACAAGACTATATTATTTCTTATTGTTTGATGAGAATTTATGATCAAATTTTGTAATATTTGACCGGGTCCAAAAAAAATCCGTGGACCGAACCGCTAAGCATTCGGGCGTGTAACCGGGCCGGGAATTCTGGACCGGATCCCGAGTTTCCCGGCCCAGTAACAACAATAGCTGGAACAGGGCCTAGAGGGGTCATATTATTTGCTGGATAAGACTTGGTGCACCAGAGTTGGGACTGGCTTGATTGGACCAGTAGGGACCTGAAACAGATGGAGCATACCAGGCTGGTGGGGTGCGCCTGGGCTGCCAAGTCCAAGAAGATGTTGGGCGACTTGGACCAGAGAAGCGTGGGCCAGTGAAGGGAGCAGGGCTGGTGCGTCTGGGCGTGAAGGACTGCTAGGCCGTGTGTGTTGATCAACACTGTTGTACGCATACGTTAGGCCAGAAACAAGTTGAAGAACCAACCTGTTGTTAGAAATAGGGACACCCACGTTGCGAAACTGATTTGACAAATTTTTCAGATGCTGACCATAAGCAGAAGCAGAAGAAAAGTTAGACATATTTGTTGTATAAAATTCTTGTTCCGTTGAAACGGCCCGAGAATTTTTGTTATCCTTAAAAATATTACGTCATCTGTTCCATACACCCATAGCATTTAGACCGGGTTCAATAATAGTGTGCAGCAGATCCGGTGATATAGTAGCATAAACTCATTTGAGGACAATTGCATCAATAGTAGCCCAATTTCCCTCATAACTATCAGACAGATCAACTGGAGATTCGGGCAAGATGCGGTGGAGAACTTGGGTGGAATAACAATAGATTTGAAAAAGTTTTGACCAAGTAAAGTATAAATTTTTTTTCATGTTAAAGATAACGCTAATTTAAAATTAAATGTTAGATATCGTTATAACAGGTGAGACGAGAATTTTTTGGTGGGGGAGGAGTAAGGCCGAAACACTAATGGCACTGGAAGAAGAATTATCATTAGTTTGGTCTGCCATTGAGAGTTACCGAAAGGCACTAGCAATTTGGGAGGTGAGGGAAGGTTCTTTTTTACGCCTTAATAAAAATGTTGAGGGCGCATAAGCTTCGAATTTTGTTTGAGACAGTTGTGATTAGTAATAAATTAACATCGCAAGTGCACGAATCGTACAATAGTTTAGCGAGGGTCAACCATAGAGAGTTGACTATTTGATTCGATTAAACTAGTTAACTATACTAAGAAAGCGTATATTGGATTGTATAATTAATTATTAAGCTAATGCAAATAAATAAAAGAAGTAAAATATATATTTTTGGTTTGTTGGGAAAAGATTTCATCAATACAATTTCTGCTAAACTTCTCTTATCTAAATTATCAATTATGGCGTCAGTTTGATTTCTCGTTAATTCGATTTACCGTTTGGATCGGGAACTCACCGAGTGTCCCTAAATTAACTAAAACCCTATGACGTGTAGGCTAATTAATTAAATTAGAAGCCTGAAGCGCAAGGAACTCTATTGAACGAAGCAATGAAAGAGAAGAATACGGATAAATTTGAAGTATTTTCAATTGTCATTACGTTTTACTAATGTAATATTTATAACTTTTAAAAAATCTTCGAATCATTTATATAATATCGTTAGTTTTTTTTTTTTGAATGATAAAATGCATAACCCACTTCGAAAGTAATTAATGGATTAAATATTCGGAACCCGACAATCCGAAATCCAGATGGAAAGTTACAACAGATTACTGCAGCAGAAGCTACCTTAAATTGGCAATCAGACAATGCAGTAGCCCAGAATAAGCTTCTAGAAGAAATTTCTGCCAATCAAGAAAAGTATTTTCGGCAGACGGAGCAAAAAGTCTCCATCCTTGATGCTGCTATAAAAGAGATTCATACAAAGATGACATCATTGCACCATGAGTTACTCAACTTAGCAACTACCATTACAATTACCTCACCAATTATCTCCCAGAAGGAAGCTGAACTTAAACACCTCAATGCCCAGCTACTCTCATTAGAAAAAAGACTCACATTACCTACAACCAACAAATGGAGGGTACAACCACGTAGGAGGATACAAGGATCTTTGTTAAAAGTGTTTTTCTAAACGTACCTAGTGATACTAAGTCTTAAACTATGAATGATAAAAGTGTTATTAATAAGTTGATATTGAGTTACTTTATATTTGTACTTAGTGTTATAGTTCTCGTCAAACCAAATTAAGCATGTAGTAGTTTGAGATTCGGTTAACAATGTAACTGTTATGAATGAAGGTAACATAAAACTAAAACATAAGAAAAGATTTAAGTGTTTAAAACTTAAGAAAACTTAAGAAAACTTAAGAAAAGTTGATATTGAGTTACTTTTCTTAAGTTTCAAACACTTAAATCTTTTCTTAAAGGACTGAAGCACAAAAATCATCTGCTACAAACTTAAGATGATTTTTGTGCTTCAGTCCTTTAAGAAAAGATTTAAGTGTTTGAAACTTAAGAAAAGTAACTCAATATCAACTTTTCTTAAGTTTTCGTAAGTTTCAAACACTTAAATCTTTTCTTATGTTTTAGTTTTATGTTACCTTCATTCATAAGAGTTCCATTGTTAACCAAATCTCAAACTACTACATGCTTAATTTGGTTTGACGAGAACTATAACACTAAGTACAAATATAAAGTAACTTAATATCAACTCATTAATAACACTTTTATCATTCATAGTTTAAGACTTAATATCACTAGGTACGTTTAGAAAAACACTTTTAATAAAGATCCTTGTATCCTCCTACGTGATTGTACCCTCCATTTGTTGATTGTATATCTGAAACTAATAAGCTGCCACTTCTTTCTTTTTCTTACGTGCTTCAAGAAGGCCGATTGGCTTTCTTGTTCTTTTTCTATGGCCGTTTGGCCTTCTTCTCGGACAACTTTATGGCTCTTCTGCTCCCTCTTTTGTATAAAAAATATGATAGGTTATTATGAGGCTCGTCTTCAATAATTATCTTCACACTATTTAATTATTTATTTTCTTTTTTATCAATCTGTCATAAACTCATATTTTATCAAATACTACTATAATACTCCGTCCATTTTTTTTAACCTACTGTTTGAGTTAGAATTTTTGTGTTTTTTTAAGATAGTGTTTACTCTTTTCAATGTGCTTTTTCATTATAATTATTATTTTATCCTTAATAAAGTAGTATGCTTTATTGACTTCTCAACTTTTAAAACATTAGCTATAGTTTTATGGAGGAAGCAATACAATTAAATAGGGGTAAAAGAGTAATATTTTCATGTCCTTAATAAAATAGATTGTTGCTAAACAATAGGTTAAAAAAAACAAAGAGAGTATATTATTTCCATTAATGATTACATAATTATCAATTAAACAATAAAATATCATAAAACATATATTAACTGAAGCACAAAAATATTCGTAAAATACATGACAAATATGTTCTATTCAAATCACTTAGGCATATCATAACTTAATAACGAACAACAGAAAACAAATATACTTTTCGTAAGATATATATAATGTGTATATATGAAACATAAAAATTTGTAATAAACTATTTCATTAAAGAATCAATTACATCATTTTGATATAGGGAATAAAACTTCATTATCCACAACAAAGAAGCTGTAAATTAATTGAAAACTTGCACTTGAATCTTTACTTGTCCATTTTCTATTTTGAAGTTCATACGTATTTATTCCCAATAAAAGGAGAATCGTAAAGATCATACGAGAAAAAAGAAAACGATTGATGATTTGGTATCTCTATCATCTCTTCGAGTTCGGTTACGATTCTATTAATAAGGCGTTCAAGTCTCATATAATCATCAAATAATTTTCGGGAGTTTTCATCTTTAAGCACTTCATAAGATGCATTCAGCTTTTGGAAATTATGATTAGCATTAGGATCGTTAGGCCTCTTGTCTGGATGCAGTTCGATTGCTTTTTTCTTATAAGCTTTGATGATATCTCGATGGCTAAATTTCGGTCCTTCTTCACCCGATGCTAAACCTAACACAAGATAATGATCCACCTCGGACTCCATAGAATCTGCTTTCTCTATATTGATGATATTTGTGGGGTTCATTAGAGCTGATTAACTAAGATATATATAGACAAATATCGAATGTTAAATCCTAGATCTATTATGATTGTACTACCAATATATATCCTAATAAGACTACTTAAACAAGTATAAAAATAAATAGTCTAATTAGTTTTGTACTAGGATTCTTATAACTTATGTATGTTTTCGTATGTTCTAATAAGGCTTAAGTAAAAAAGCAAAAATAATAAATCCTAATTAGTTTTGTACTAGGATTTCTATTCAATGTAAATATCCAATCAGACATTACTCACAATTAGTACTCCTAATACATATGTTACTCGTACGATTTATATATGTTATATTTTGCATAAATTTAAAACAAAAATTTATAACCGTTATTGTTAATTCATAACAAAAATGAAAAAAAAAACATATGATTACAAGAAACTAGGAATATAGTAGGACCAATTCATTATCTTGGCATCATACAGAGAACGTAATCAACTACAACTAGTTGTAATCATCCCATTAATAGAGATACTTAAAATGGCTATACAGTCAAACCAATCGTCTGGTGTACTCTCGTTCAATCGATCCTCTGGAAGGTCACAGACAGACTTCGACCGTGGTCCAATCACAAATCTTGGACTCTCAAGTGCTTGAAACCTCCGCGTGGAGATGGTGCGCTTAGGGGCTGGGCGCGCCTTCGGAGCCAGGATCCGTCCTCCGTATGTTCGGCTGCACCTGAAAGTGTGGCTGGGTTTCAGCCACAGACACTCCGATGCCTAAGTCAGTACGGGTACTTAGAAAGGTATGTGAACTAGTGTTTAAGAGTACAATAAAGATGAACTATTTTACTTTATAAACACTGATTAACATTTTATTAAGTCTAAAATTTTCTTTGAATCCTCTCGATCTTTGAATCCTAACATCTCCATAGTTGTTCGATCTTCCTTGCTCTTCCGGAGCAATTCTAATCATCTTCTACTATTAGTTCCCTCCCCTTTCTGTTTCCCTCCTCACCTCTTCATCTTTTCTCCTCAATTTCTCAACTCAAACCCCTACATTAATCCCTCATCTTCTCTTGCCCTCTATCACCTCCGACCAACTTCTGAAAAACTCTCTCCTGAATTAATTTCATCAGCACGCCTTATCCACTCTCTGCCCCTTCTTCATTTCCTAGCAAAAAAAAACAATCATTCCGTCTGAGCTCATCTCAACCATCCATCCACATCCCTAAGCATCTCGATCTCTTCCCTTATACCCTTTTTTAGTTTCTCCATAATTCTTGTCTTTTTCCATCCCTAATGTTCTAGGAAAGAACAAACCCTAATGCAATGACGGCTGTTGGAAGAAACAATGCCCCTTTCCTCCAATCCCCACCCAACCTTTATCCTGACTACCAAAACAACATTAATTGTCAACCCTTCCATCATCATCATACCTCTAAACCTAGTTCTAAACATCGAGTTCTATCTGAAACAAGAGAGAAAACCCCCAATTGTTATATACCTAAGACAAACAAAGAACCTCATTAAAACAATCAAAACAAGAATAACAAATTCAAACAATTCCCAAACCAAAAATAAAATAAAATGAGCTATTCTTCTGAAGACTCAGATACTCACACCAACATTGAACGAAGAGGACTTGTAGTTCCTATGAACAACAACAATGTTATGACAAACAGAATCAGATATGCTAGATGTCTCTTGGGTCTATTCAGGGACTATGAAACCTTCTCCCGTGAAAGAGTTCAAACCTACGTTGACACATGCTGGTATATGAGGGGCATTGTCGATGTGGAAAAGAGGGGCTCCATCTTTCTTTTTCGTTTCTCTCATGCGGATGATATTGACGACATTATTGCTAGGTCACCACTGAACGTAAGTGGAATTCCAGCTGAATTTTACTCGGATGACAATATAAGAAGAATTGCAAAAATTGCGGGATATGTGAGTGCTATTGACTAGAATTTGGATGATGCAAGAGCACTATGCTCAATAAGAGTGCTAGTTCGTCTTCTAGTCAGAGACCCAATCGTCCCCGGAGTATTTATACTACTCCTGAACTAAGGGGTCTCCTTTAGGTATGAGAAGATCTTTAGGGTGTGCTATCATTGTGGTAGGATTTGATACTCTAATACCCATTGTGACTTCAAGGACGCTGAAGCAATAAGATGATATGAAGACCATCTTCGCAACAACAACTTTGATAGAATATATGAGATGGGCGTGGACTATGATGCTGATTTGTTTAATCACTGGATTAGAGGATTACCAAACCTGGAAGCACAAAGAACTACCATGGTACTCCTCTTTGATCCATTAGTAAATCCCAATTCTCCAAATGACAACAAAGAAGCAGTCAACGATCAACAAGCAGCCGTACCACCACCTCCACCTACCCCACCTCCACCTCAAAACTCCACCTATACAAACCAGCAAACACCTCCTTCCCATCAAAATACACCTCAGCAACCAACCTCTAGTGTGAATCAACAATCCAGAGCCCATCAAAGAGGACTAGGGATACCTTCCATTATCAATCTTATCATCCGTGGTGATCCCTACATAAACCCTAATGTTAACAACCCTAGAAACTTCATTATCACACCCCCACCCCCTCCTAATCCAAATGAAAATAAAAACAATCTATCTCCCAATACAACCTTGTGACTATCTACCCAAAGCAGTGAGTCGACAGAAGATGATCTTTTGATTGTTTCTCTTCGACCTTCCTCCACTAAAAATGGAGGAAATGGTTGGATCACAATCCAAGATGAACTAGATGCCCATGTTGCCTACCAAAATCAATTAACAAGAGTCATGCAACTTTCTTTTGACCTAAACCAACCCCACAATGAACAAAACATGAATTGTCCCTGTGAAGATGCAAGGCAAGAAAATTATTATCGAGGGTGGAATATGATTCAAAGACTTTTACATCAAAAATGCAATGATGCTACTGAATCTTGAAACTCCGACTGAGAATTCCTACTAAACCATGCAGGCTTTGAAAGTGATAACGAATCTGTGAATCAAGGGCTCTTCTTTGATGGCCTTGACTCTAATGGATTCAATAGCCAATCTTCTTCTAGTCTCAATTCCATACAGTTTGACGATGCTAGTGAAAGCACGAACTAGCAAATAGCTTCTACTCACTTTTCTTCTAGTTTTTTTTTTGCAGGTTTTGTGGTTTGCAAGTCGCAGCTCTCCTTTGCAATTTATGGTATTGTTGCCATCTCTGAAGATCATTGGAACAGTAGTGTCAATGTTAAAGTCAATCAATTTGAAAGATCAATTCAGAATTTGGAGGATCTTTACTCTGTACACCATCTTTGTTTTGGTCCTTGGAACGATGCTGATATTATCCCTCAAAGAATTCTTGAACTCTTCCATTCTCTGGACGTTTCAGGAGCCTTTTAGGATGTCCCAGCATGGATCCTTGATCAGGAGGACTCAATCAATCTCATTCTATGCAAAATTTTTGTCTTTCAAACTAACTTTTGTCGAGCTGAGTGGGCTTTTGACTACTCTTTCCCAAAAGGAATTGGCATGAATGTTATGGAAATACTCTTTTCCAATCTTTCCTCTATAGATGCAAGAAGTTTGGAGATTTGGAATGAGGAAATTGCTCTAGCCAATCTTCTTGGCACCGGGGTTGGAGGCAAAAGAAAGAGGTCTAGCATTTGGATTTGTTTTGAAGAAGACTCATCACGATCTTCTCCCAAGAGAAGGCGACACCTTCCACCTCTCACTGATGAAGCTGGCCCCGTGAATTGGAGAGGAGATGATGAAGAGGATAACCAGGAAGTTACTTCTTCACTTCCTTTATTAGCTGATCAGGATCTATTCAGATTAACACTCACGGAGCAGGATATGGACATGGAGGAAGAGGACATCATTGAAGATCATGCTCCGGAAGAAGGTATGCAACTCAACCAAACTATCTCAAAACTTAAATCATGTTCGTCTAATGTGCTACTCCCTCCATCCCTAAATAATAGGCCCATTTACTTTTTCACGGTCCCCGAGACACAACTTAAAAAGTAAATATTTTTAATTTTACATGTATAAAAATTATAAAAACTTGATATTTAAAAAATATATATTGAGACGAATCTAACAAGATTTCATATGACTATTTTATCTCTTATCGATTAATAATAATTTACGGTCAAAACTTTCGAAGTTTGACCCAAAAAGTCAAAATGGGGCTATTAAATAGGGATGGAGGGAGTATATTTTATTAGTTCCTTACTCTACATCAAAAAACGGATTTCGGTGGTTGTTCCTAAACAACCCCAAAACACATTATAAAATATTATCACGGAACTGTATAGGGTTAGGACAACCCGCTACAGTTCAATTCATGATGACGCTTTTAAAGCGTCATCATCCGGATATTTGCTTTCTCAGTGAAACCCTATGCATTGTCAATAAAGCAAATGTACTTCTTAAAAAGCTTAATTTTTCTATTACTTATGGAGTTGATGCAATAGGACATAACGGCAGTCTTTGGATAGGTATATCTACTAATATACTACTATTTAATATTGAAACGGAACTTAATAATAATTGGTATTTGGGCTGTGTTTATGGCAATCTAGTTACGGCACTTAGAGAAAAACGTCAAGGTGACACTCTACCGCTAAGTTATATCCCTTCCCTGCTCCCATTGAGAAACAGAACTGACTAATCCTAAGTCAAAGGGTCGAGAAACTCAACGCCACTATTCTTGAACAACTTAACTTGGAGCCGGGCCTTTTTTTCGCACTATTCGGGATATTTATTAGAATTTAAAGAAGAAATTTGCTTCGTATAATCCACGGTTTTATTTTATATATATTATATAGTAGTAAAAATTCGTGGAATAACCAAAGTTCCAGATTCGGTATTGGGCAGTTTAGTATTTCTTCATTCATTCCCATCCAATCAAAAAGTACCCCTTTAAGATTTTTATTTTTTATTTTTTATATTTTTATATTTTTATATTGATTAATCATAAGATAAAAAAAATCTTTTTTATCGGAAAGCAATAGCGAAATTGGAAAATCATGAGAGAGAATTGGGGAGATTCTCTCAACTTCCAGGAGAGAGAAAATCATCAAATCACAATTTCTCCTCGGTCAAAATCAATTCAATCAGAGGATCTGGCTAGGTCCGCCACTCTTCAAGGTGGGGGTAATGGTCCGGTGGCGGTGCAAGGCCAAGCGGTCAAGGCCACCTATGGTCAAGCAGTTGGAGAACAGAGATCGTCGAGAATGAAGCTGAGTTTCATTCCTCCGGAAGAAGTTGATGGGAAATCGGTGGTCAAGTATACTTCCATGGATGTTCTTCCTAGCATTAATAAGTGGAAATCGGCGGCGTTTGGTTATGTTATGGGTATTAACCCTAGTTTTGGAGCTGTGGAGAACTATGCTCGAAGCCGATGGGGTGAGTTTGGTTTTGAGAAGTGCTACAAGGTGGTGGCAGGTATGTATGTGTTCCAATTCAAGGAAATTGAAGGGCGAGATGCTATGCTTGAAGTTGGGCCATGGATTTTTGCGCAATATCCTATGATTCTTCAAGCTTGGACACCTGAATCTCGTTTCGATCGGCGAGGAGTTGAAAGAGTCCCGGTGTGGGTTTGTATTCCTTTTTTGAGCCTTCAATTCTGGAATGGGGAGATGCTGAGCAGGATCGGGAGCTACCTAGGGGTTCTGTTGTTTGCGGAGAATGCCACTTCTGGTCTCACTAAGATCTCGTATGCGCGTTTGTATGTGGAGGTGGATGCAAATGTTGATCTTCCTCGTGTGGTTCCTCTGGTCAATGAACGAGTAGAGGAATCTTTGCAGAAGGTTGATTATGAATGGGTTCCACCACGCTGTGACCATTGTAAGAAATTTGGCCATTCTCTCACACTATGTAGGTTTGGTGGTCGAGTTACTGGCAAAGTGAATCGAATTGAGAAGGTGTGGAAGCTGAAGGATGTCACTAGGGTGGTGGAGGCAGAGAAAACTACGGTGCCTCTGGGAGTAAAGGAGCCGAAGAAGGTGATAGAATGTGTCTCGGAGAAGGAGGATATTGTTGATGAAAATGTCCCTGATAGCATTGTAGCAGAAATAATTCCTCAGGAGACTCTGGGAATAGGAACGGGTGCGGCTACAGGTTGCTAATACATTCTCTACTCTAGAGGAGATTGAAGAGGAGCAGCCCAATGGCACACGAAGAATTGTCAGAGGCATTGGCATTCAAGGAGCGAGCATCTGGAAATGTTGGGAGGAACAAGGTTGTTGCCAAGCCAATGCAAACCAAGAGAAGATGCAAGATTAGGGGAAAAGTTCCACCATTATCCTGATGAAAGTTAAAATTTGGAATGTGCGTGGACTTAACTGTCCCCGAAAACAACAAAACATTAGAAGTAGTAGTAGAGCTTTTGATATTGTTGGTCTAGTAGAAAATAAATTGAATACTGTGAATGTTGCTGGTATTATGAATAGTATGTTTGGAGATTGGCATTTTGCACATAATCTTGTGCCAAATAAGGTTAGTAGGATAGTTGTTTGCTGGAACCCCCACACTGTAGAGTTTGTGCCTCTTGTGATAGAAGAGCAGTATTGTATAGGGAACGTTCAAAGTAAGAGTGGTAAGGAAGCCTTTTTTCTTTCAGTCATATATGGAGAAAACACTAGGAGTGGTAGGGTTTTGCTCTGGGATTCTATGAGGCAGGCATCTGGAACAGTAAATGGTGATGCCTGGTTGCTTGGAGGTGATTTCAATACTGTTAGAGCTGCTAGTGAATCCCTGGGTGGAGGCACTCCAAACACTAGAGTTGTGGATGAGTTTAATGATTGCATTAGAGATGCTCAACTGATAGAACATTCACACACACGATGTCAGTTTACTTGGAGTAAAAATTGGAGGACTAGAGGTGTAGTAAGGGTGTTGGATAGGGTGTTGTGCAACCTTTAGTGGTTGGAGCAATTCAGGCAATGTATTGTTGATATTCCCATTCCCTGCATCTTAGATCACTGTCCTCTAAACATCAGTATAGAGCAAAGTCTGCAGTTGGAGCTAAGGCCTTTCAAGTACCATCACTTTTGGAGTAAGCATGAAAGTTTTGTAGGCATTCTAGAGGAAGTCTGGCATACTCACTATGATGGCAGTGAGATGGATATCTTGCATTTCAAGTTGAAACAACTCAGGCAGGGTTTGAGAAATCTGAATGCAGCTCACTACTCAAATATCAGCTCCAGGGTTGCAGAAAAGAAAGTTGAGATGGAGAACTTAAATGGAAAGATCTTGAATGGGTGTCTAGATGCTGAAGTGTTACTCAAAGCTGCAAATGTGGAAAGTGATTAGAGGAAGCTTGCAGCAGCTGAATTTCAATTCTACCAGAGCAAGTCTAGGATCACCTGGTATAAAGAGAATGATGCAAACACTACATTTTTCCATAAAAAGATGAAGGTGCATCAAATAGAAACAGAATTACTTCCATCAGGGATGAACATGGCACAGTTGTGAATGATCCTGCAAGGGTGAAAGAGGTGGTGATAGAGTTTTATGAGAAGCTTTTTGGAGCCCCTGAGGGTGGTGGAAATATTGCCAGTGAGCTTAGCAGCCTGGATTTGAAGTGTATTTCAGAAGCTGAAAATCAGAGGTTGAGTATGGCAGTAACAGAAGAGGAGATTGAAGCTTCTATGTTCCATGTGAAAAAGGGCAAGGCACCTGGACCAGATGGCTTCACTTCTGAATTTTTCACTGATGCTTGGAGTGTTATTAGGAGTTCAGTTATCAGTGCAGTCAAGTGCTTCTTTGCCACAGGGTTCATGCCAAAACATGTTAATAGTACCATCCTAACCCTCGTCCCTAAATTGCAAAACCCTCAGTGTATGAAAGATTTTAGACCCATAGCTTGTTGTAACACCTTATATAAGTGTATCACTTTCATATTGGCCGATAGCTGATGGCATACTCACTATGCAAGAGCTTGTGTGTGGGTATCAAAGGGTGGGTGGGAAGCCTAGATGTGCCCTGAAAGTGGACATAATGAAGGCCTATGACACTATGAGCTGGAGTTTTTTATGGGCAGTTATGGAAAATATAAATTATCCTGCTATATTCATCAATTGGATCAAGGGCTGTGTTACAACTACGTGGTTCTCTATCTCCTTAAATGGTGGCTTGCAACGACATTTTAAGAGCTATAGAGGGCTGAGACAGGGGGATCCTATCTCCCCATACTTGTTCATCATAGTGATAGACTATTTACTAAGATGTTGCAGCAGCAAAGCTTCAAGTATCACCCTCACTGCCAAGACTCACATTTGGTAAATATCAGCTTTGCTAATGACACCTTCATCCTCAGTGAAGCAAACCCTGGAGCAGTTTCTGGCTTGCAGCCAAACTTGAACAAGAGTGCTTGCTATTTTGCAGGGGTCAGCGATTGTGAGGCTGCAGTGTTGAGTGGCATTATTGGCATTCCAATTGACCAGTTGCCTGTGAAATATTTAGGGATTCCACTAACTACTAAGCAATTGCAGATTAGGGATTGCATGGCTCTCTTGGATAAGATTAAGGGGAAAATCAATGAGTGGGGCAATAAATTTCTGAGTTTTGCAGGCAGAGTTGTGCTTATTAAGGCTGTGCTGTTTGGCATATATAATTACTGGTGCCAGTCAGTGTTTCTCCCTGTTAGAGTTGTAAGTGATATTGAGAAGTTACTTAAAGGCTTCTTGTGGAAGGGGAGGACTGGTGAGAGATTTCATCCAAAGGTGACCTGGACGAACATCACTCTTGATAAGGAAGAAGGAGGCCTGGGGATAAAGGACATCAAGTTGTGGAACTTAGCTTGCATGACTAAGCATGTGTGGAATCTCAGCATTGAGAAGGAGGCTTTATGGGTCAAATGGATCAGCACCTACAGGCTCAAAGGGCAGTCAATATGGGGAATTAAGAGCAAAGGTACTGATTCTTGGGTATGGTCAAAGATGCTGAAACTCAGGGATTACATTAGAGCTCATGTAAGTATAAAGGTGAATAATGGTGTGAGAACTAGCTGCTTGTATGATCAGTGGCATGATAGAGGGGCACCCATTGAATTTTCTCTCTAAGAGAGACATTAGCAAGCTTAGAATTAATCCCCAGGATTCTATAGCTGATGTCAAAGCTAGGTGGAATTGCAGGAGTAGGGAAAGATTATCAGTTGAGGCTCAGAGATTCCTTGATGATATGCCTGACTGTATCAGTGCTAGTGGAAACCATATAGTATGGTTTGGATGATCTTCTTACAAGTGTTCTAGAGTGTGGGACAAGATCATGAATAGACCCTCCCTTGTGAGATGGTGGAGGCTTGTGTGGCATAAAGGAGCTATTTCCAGATTGAGCTGGTTTCTTTGGCTTGTTTGCTTAGAAAGAGTGCCTACGAAGACAAGACTTCATGCTTGGAATGTTTTGCCTGATGACTTGTGTGTCCTCTGTCAACAACATGCTGAGACTGAGTCCCATCTCTTTTTCGTGTGTTGTTTCTCAGCTTAGGTCTGGAGGATTCTCTTGCTCTATTTGGGGGAGTATCAAACCCCCAAGGCTTGGGAGGAGGAGAAGGAGTGGATGTTGAGGAAGGGGTGTGATAAATCTTTTAGGAGTAGACTTCGTCGGCTTTGTTTTGCTGCAGCAGCTTATCATGTATGGTATGCCATGAATAGGATCATTTTTTAGCACGATAGTAGTAGTCTGGATCTGGTTGTTGTTAGATGTATTAGTGCCATTCGGCATAGTGTTAATAGTTGGGTTGGTGTGAATAGAAATAGAGACAATTGGAGTGTTAGTGTAGTGTGGGGGTTTAGCATGACTATCTTCAGTAGATAGCTTACACTTTGTATCTGTTTTCTTCCTATCAATAAAGTTTTCCTTTAAAAAAAAAATCTTTTTTATCCATTCAAAATATCCTTCACCCCTATACTAGTAAACCTATTCTCCTCCGTGGAGACTTTAATCAATATATTTGTTTTTAGGAAAAATCTCCTCCCCTAATAAAACTATTCAAGGGTCACAGTTTCTCCTTAATTTTATTAATAATATTGGTTTTGATGACCTCCCCTCCTTAGGTTGTAACTTTACCTGGTCGGGTAAGAGAAAAGGGAATATTATATATGAAAAACTTGATAGAGCTATGAATAATCTTGAATGGGCCTCAGCCTTCCCTAATGCACTTTGTAACTTCTTGCCCATTTAAAGATGGCTTTTTTTCATCTGGGCACCTCAACTTCTGATTTTATAACAAATAGGAACCTGGTGAACTTTTTATAACAAGTAGGCACCTGAGGCCAAAATTTGGCACCTGAAGTTTTGGATTTCTATTTTTTCAGATTTTAAACATTTTTAAAATCCTTAACCCAAGGGCAAGTTAGTCATATTGAAAATATGACATCTTGGAGGGAAAATAAATAGAAAAGTTCAGGTGCCAATCCGAATAAAAATTTTAGGCGCCAAATTTCGAGGAAAAGTTCAGGTGCCATTTCGTCTGGTTTGTCTTCTTCCTTAATTAATTGCTCCATTTTAACCTAACTCACATGGATTGACTTAATCAATGGTAATGGCGCCCGATCTAATGTGCAGCTCAAGTGGCCGATCGGATGTCCCCATTTCTTCTTTAATTGATTTCGAATGAGTTTCTGGGCTGCAATTGGAATCTGAAGATGTTGTTTAATAGGTAGATCCTTGTCGGTTTTTCGAAGTGGAATGATGACCCCATTACTCATCTAATTAGTTGTGCCATGGATATGAATGTGAAGAAATCTGAGAAAAAAATTTTGAAGATTGTAAATGTGAAGATTGTAAATGTAGATGTGAAGAATGTGAAGATTGTAATGTAGATGTGAAGAAAGTAATTGTAGATGTGAAGAATGTAATTGTAGATGTGCAATTGGAGCTCTACATGTATACCATTTAGGTGAAGAAGAAGGCACCTGTACTTTTAGGACTATTGTACTGTCTGCAACGTATGTATATAAATGCTGTAGTAAAGTGGCACCTGAACTTTTTATTCATTAGCACCTGAACTTTTTAATTATCAGCACCTGAATTTTTTAACAGTATATGTTTTGTCCAGGATATTCATACATAATCAATTATGACAAACTTAAACAGAGGCTGAAACATGATAATAATGATGATTAAAATGGCTATTCAAAGCAACAAAATATTACAGTTAAGAGTGTTCAAAAGAGCCATTAACAAAAGAGTGGAAACTATAGAAATCTAGCCTATTATATCATAGTTTTTAATGCTTCGATTTCTTGGATTTCCTAGTTTTGCTAGCTTCTTCATTCAATGGACAAGTTTTTTTGTTGTGCCCAGCACCTCCACACAGTTTGCAATGCATCACTGTACCCTTCCTATTGTTTTTGAATGCTACATGACCCTTCTTTGTAGCTGCCTTCTTCTTCTTCTCTTTAGCAGCAGTCTCCTTTTCGGCCTTCTCCCTTTGCTCATTTGCATCTACCTTCCTGTTTTTCTTCGGCTTCCCGGGCAACACACGAATGTCTGGAGGCAATTCGGTGGGGAGGTGGGGCAGTTGAGGCCAAAAAATGGGACCCCTGATAGGCTCAAGAAAGTGGCTGTAAATTTTTATTTGTGTCTCCTTCTTGAATGCATCATTGACGAACAACCTTGAATCCTTGAGTTGAGCCATGTAGACGCATACTCCATGTTGGCAAGGTATCCCAGATAGTTGCCACAATCCACATGAACAACTTTGCTTTTGAATATCGACAACGAAAGCATGATTGGCAGTTGAGACCCCGTACCTAGCATGACCATTGAATCTTGTTATGTAGTTTTGAGTGATTGCTTCCCTGTCCTCTATTATTTTTGCTACTTTTGGGCTGATATCCCCTGTCCATGCTCGTGCCTTTCTAGCCTTCTTCACTAGCCTTTCCATTATCTTTTCATGAATTGTATTCAACATTTGCAAAATAGGTTGGTCCCTAACCCTTAACAACAACTTGTTGAATGCCTCCGCCCAGTTATTGACAAGCTCATCACAGTTGTTTCCAGGCCTGAATGCACTCTTCGACCATTTCTTTGGATCAATTTTTGCCAATTGTTCATATGCTTCGACTGACACCTTCTTGAACACCTTCATAGCATCTTCAAAATATGGAGGATTTGATGCTCTTGCAGCTATCCACATGAGGTCCTTGAATGCTTTGCCTGGAAATTTCTTGCTCCAATTGGCATGTAAATGTTTTACACACAGGCGATGCTCGGCATAGGGCAACTCCATAGCAATTGCGTTCTCAAGACCCTATTTTAGACATTACAAAACAGAAAAGAATGTTAAAAAAGTTTAGGTGCCAATGTCAAAAATAGGCAGAAATGTACAGAATGGAAGTGTACAAAAGTTCAGGTGCCAATGTAAAAAAGTTCAGGTGCCAGGCAGAAATGTACAGAATGGCAGTGTAAAAAAGTTCAGGTGCCAATGTTTTAGACATAAATTGAAGGTAAATGTACAAAAGTTCAGGTGCCAAATGTAAAAAAATTCAGGTACCTTCTGTTGGTCAGTTATTATGATCCACTTTTCTGGATCCTGATCCATATGAAAGTCTTCACGTAGAAGATTCATAAACCAAGTCCATGTCGCCGTATTTTCTACCTCGACAACAGCCCACGCAATTGGATATATGCGATTGTCCGTATCAAAGGCAACAACTACAAGAATTTGTCCTTTGAAGGACCCTTTGAGGAAACAGCCGTCGATGCATAGGAATTTCCTACAACCCGCATTAAACCAGCCTTCAATGGTGCTAGGCAGATATAAATTCTTTGGTATTTTTGCTCATCCAATTTAATTATAACATTAGACCCCGGCATTGTTTCAAGCAACTCATGAGCATACCTCTGAATTTGCGCAAATTGCTCGGTCTCGTTACCATAAATCAGGTAGCCTGCATGCTTTATGGCCCTCCATGCCATCATATTGCTGATTTCAATCTTGTACTGGTCATTTACAAACCCAATAAACTGCTCAACAGTCAATGTTTTGACCCTCCTAACCTGGTTATGTATATCTCGGCCAAAAACTTAACAGTGGCATGTTTGTTCTTAATCACAGGCCCGCATGAATGTTATGCATTCATGCTCTTAAAACTTAGGTGGGTTTGACTTTTATTCCGAGAGCAAAATAATTTAAATGGGCACCCCTGAACTTTACAGACAGCTTGCACATGATCCTTTTCATTGATCAGCATCTTCAAATCTCTCCTTGTTACCAATAAATACTCTCGAATTAATGTCCTAACTTCGAGGACATTACCAAACACCATGTTTGGTATCAATGCAGGGTGCTCCAAGTGTTTATGCTTGTTGAACACCACAACCCCGTCTTCATTTTCATCACTACCAAAAGTATGATCGTCATCATCCTCCTCCTCCTCTAGTTCGTATCTGTGCATAGGAGGCAGTTCTGAATCATCATAATCAGCTTCATCATCAGTCGAATCAACTTCGGCATCATCGGAGTCCGGATGGATTTGCAACACATCCTTCATCTACTTTAGATGTCCCTTCACCACTAACGTGTTAATTTTCAACAAATTGAACACCTTCAAAAAAATCATCAAACCATTCCATTTCGACTGCTTCATTGTTATTTACTGTTTCATTGTTGTTTACTTCTTCACATATATCAGTGAAATCCCAAATATCCTCGTCAACATCCATAACTTTTTTACCTTTGTCGACATAGACCCCCTGAACTTCATCCACCCCATGAACTTCATCCATCCCCTCTACTCTCTGACCTTCATCACTATGACCTCCATCCACCCCCTGAACTTCAACTACACCATGTACCCCCTGAACTTTATCCACACCATCTACCCCCTGTGCCCCCTATATCCCCTGTACTCCTTCACCTCCATCTCCCTCAACTGCAACATCAGTGACAGTAGTGTCACCATCAACACCAGACCCTCCACCATCTACATTACCCTCCCAATTTGGTTTCCACTCCAAATATAAAGTTGGCTTCAAATTTTTCTGTACTTTTCCCACTTTAGAGCCCTCAACACCAGGCCCTTTCACATCTACATTACCCTCCAACTTAGCAGCCTCTGTTTCATCAATCTCCTCCAACTTTGCTATTGGCCAATAAAATCTGTAGGAAGAGTACGTTTCCCACTTTAGAGCCCTTCTCACATTCGTCCACCATGGCTTTACAACATAAACATCGATATTTTTACACCCCGGAACCCATTGGCACATATCAAAACAATCATCATGTGTTACCAAATGCACCAACCCTTCATCCAAGGACTTCATTGGCTTCTTGAAGTAGTAGTAACACAAGCCTTTACAACCTAAATCCCTACTTATGTCGCACAATCTCCGCATATGAAATATTTTAGCCGAGCAACAGTCGACCAATTTCACCCAACCACCCACATAAATACGGCGTCCCTGCATCCTTTTGAACTCACCTCCTCCATGAAGCCTCAATGTAAACAAATCCCTATTTTGTCCTGTCAAGAACAAAAATCGAAGTGCATGTTAGGGTTTTGAAGAAAACGAAGAAAAGGAAACAACTTTCCCCAAATTAAGAACAACAATAACCCCAAAATTCAATTTCATGACCATAATTGAGAAATACTTTGTATTATTCCTCCAATATCGCGGAATCTCATGCCTAACATCTTCGTCTGAACTCGAGCCGCTATTTTCACTTCCGGAGGACATTTTTTTGGTGTGATTATTGTCGAAGCTTTTGACAGTTGAAGAAAGAAAGTGTGGGTTGATGAAGGAATGAGGGAGTTGAAAAGTTTGATTTTTTGATTTGAATAGATATTAATGGAGGTTGGGTTAAATGGGTGGGTAGAGGTTGGGTTAAGATCTTTGCTTTAGTTAGTATATAATGTGATCTGACTATTTTGCCCTCCATCGAAATGTTTAAAATCTGAAAACATAGAAATCCAAAAGTTCAGGTGCCAAATTTTGGTCTCAGGTGCCTACTTGTTATAAAAAGTTCACCAGGTGCCTATTTGTTATAAAATCGTAAGTTCAGGTGCCCAGATGAAAAAAAGCCTTTAAAGATCTGATCATGGTCCTTTAATAATTAACACTCAACATAACCCCTCCTGTTCTCCTAGGCCTTTTAAACTGGAATCATTTATTCTCAATCATCCGGATTTTAATTCTATTCTTAAGAATATCTGGAATGATTTCTCTGATTTAAATCATGGTTCCATTACCTTTAATCTTATTTGTTCGCTTAAAAAATTTAAGAAAGAAATCAAAATCTGGAATAAACATAGAATAGGTAATATATTCCAAAATATTAACAATCTCTAAATCTCCCTAGAAAAGACTCAAAATAACCCTCATATTAATAATAACTCTCTTCTCAATGAATACTATAAAAAACAACTAGAAACCCTTCTCAGCTCTGAATCAAGTTATTGGAAACAACGAGGCAAAATTAAATCCATCTCTGATGGTGATTGTAACACAAAAAATTTTCATGCGCAAATTAAGTATAAATAAAAAATAAACTCTATTTTAGAGCTCATAAATGATGACGACATCCTTTTCTCTAACGAAAAGGACATTTCACAACTTTACTCGAACTACTTCCAATGTCTCTTTAATCCTGATACTGCGAGCAATAAAATATATAACTCTATTAATAAAATTAAGGCCTCCCTTAATTTATCCCAGCATAACTACTTAAATTCCCCTTTCACCTCTGAAAAAATAGAAAAAGGCCTCTTTCAGATGCCCAAGCACAAATCCCCAGATCCTGATGGACTCCCTGCGGAGTTCTATCAAAATAATTGGCCAATCCTTAAAAATGATGTCACAAACGCTATTCTAGAATTTCTAAATAATGGTCATATGTTAAAGGAAATAAACAATACTTTTGTCACCCTAATCCCTAAGAATAATCATCCTATGTATCTTAAAGATTATAGACCAATAAGTTTATGTAATTCTTACTACAAGATTATCTAAAAAATTCTCGCTAATAGACTCAAACCCCTCATAGACCAACTTATTTCCCCCTATCAAAATGGTTTTGTTTTTGGAAGGGACTCACAAGATAACATTATCTTGGCTCAAGAACTCACACATACTATGAAAACCTCCAAATGTAAAACCAATGTTCTTGTTGTGATCAAAATAGATATGAGCAAGGCCTTCGATAGAATTGACTAGAACGTCCTATACAATGTACTAAAAAAGATGAACTTTCCTCAATTTTCGATCCAACTTATTAAAAAATGTATTTCCACTGTCCAATATTCCATTCTAGTAAATGGCCACCCTACCACTCCATTTACCCCATCATGCGGTCTCCATCAACGGGATCCCCTTTCTCCTCTCCTCTTTGCCCTTTGTACGGAAGCTCTTTCTGCTTCTTTAATTGATGAACACACTGATAAGCAATTAAAAGGCATCTCCATAGCTAGAAAAGGACCATCCATCACACATCTGCTTTTTGCAGATGATAGCTACTTCTTCATACATTTAAATAACAACAGTAAAAGTTCTTTCTGTAAAGTCATTAGTAAATTCTGGACAAATTATTAATCTTGATAAATCCATCATCACCTTTAGTCCTCTCACTCCTAATGATAAAAGAATTAACTTCGTAAATCAACTTAACATAAAAGAAAGTTCCCAATTTGGTGAAAATATTTAGGAGTAAATCTCGATATTAACACTGATAGGGAAAAAATATTTAAAGACATTATGGACAAAATTAAAACTAGAATCTGTAGCTGGAAAACTAAATTTCTTAATTTCGCGGGGAAAACTACACTAATTCACAGTGTACTCCATTCGATTCTCGTCTATCCTATGGAAATTTATAAATTTCCTCTAAAAACTATTAAAGCTATTGACAATCTATTTGCAAATTTTCTCTGGGAAGGTAAACACTAAATTTTCTCTGGGGAGGTGTTAGGAATTATTGTCCTTCGGATAATTCCCTCAACCCAAGAATCCCAATGACAATGAAAAGAATAAATTGCGGAATTAAACAGACACGAGGATTTATACAGGTTCCCCCACAATATGTAAGGTACGTCCTGTTGCTGCTGCAGATTCCACTATCAATGAATATAGACTGTTACACAAGCCCTACCAACTAGCTAGTCTAACAGTTGAGTACTTTTTTATATACCGAAAGTCTCAACAACAAAGCCTAACCAAGAACAAAGATAAACTCTCTAAGTTCTTCAAGAATACTAGAACCCTAATATTCTTCCTAGGATAATTCTCCCTATGTGTCTACATTGTGTTTTAGACTTGGACCAGTTAGACTCATAGGAGAATCCCGCTATTTATAGGCAATATACAAAACCTAGCTAGCATAAGAAATCGGGCTAAAAGCCCGCCAGAATTCGCCAACGTCTAATGCTATTAGGAAATAACTTCTCCGTCAAGAAAAGACCTTTCTTTTCTTGCACTCCAATTATTTCCTAAAAGCCTATCCGAAACCTATTTTTGCCAGCTGCCATAATTCTTCCCCCATTGGCCCAGCTCAGCAAATATGGCTTCACAACTCAACAATCTCCCACTTGAAGACATATTTCGGATCACCATCTTCAAGCATCAATCTGCAGCAACTCCCACTTGAGTTCATCATCCCCGAACTCCCACTGAAGCTGATCCCAACTTCAGTTCCTTTGTTACCAATCCCAGAACAACACTGAATGACACCAACATGACTATCGAAGAGAAACGAGAATAGTCAATACCTTTACCCCGTTGGAATTTACCCTCATTCAGACAATTTTCATGTCCTGCCCGTGTCTGCCACCCAGACACCTTGGAAAAACCTCCAAGCTCGATTGGTCATCAATGAATTTTTCTCTTCTTCTTTCCCTTTCCACGTTAACGACTTTCCTTGATCCAATTCATTGATCTTCGATGTTTGATCAGAACATCCTTCACCAGTTAGCAAATCTCCAGGAGGTTGGAAATACCTCTCACCAGGCCTGTGAACAACGCCAGCTAACTCGGATGATTCGTTCACAGTCTTCAATTCATCACCAAGTGAAGTCTCGCATTCTGTCAGTTGGGTACCTCTCTGACCTCCAATGCGACTTCCCTTCAGCAGTTCTTCAAGACTCCCCGAGAACTCTTCCAGTACATCACCAATAGGATTTTCATCAACGACAATTCTATCCCTCATAGAATTTCTCACGTCGAACCTCACCTATCTTCTGTACAAAGTTCTACAACATGAATTCTCCTTAGAACTGCCAGCCAAGTACAACATACCTGACCCATGCCTCTTTAGCTATCACGCAACATCGGCATCAACGTATAACAGAGCTCTTCAAAGCTGACCCCTGCACTTTTAGCTGTTAAGCAACATCGGCAGCAACGTTATCACAGCTCCTCCATACTGCAGAACTCTCCAGTACATCAACAACAGGAATCTAATCGACGACAACCACGTCGAACCTCATCTGTTTTTCCTGTACCCAATTCTGCTTGAGGAACACGGTCCCAACACACAACACATCTCTATCAGGTTTCACATCATCTAGATCCTCAGGCTTTCCCGCTAGTGGTGCTTCTAACTCTTCAATATTCATCTTCAACGTCTGAAATCTGCCCCATCAACCTTTTTTCACCTGTGTCACATCCTCTTCGCTTCCAGTCACTGATTCTTGCAGTTCTGATCCCAACCAAGGCTCTGATACCAATTGTTAGGAATTATTGTCCTTCGGATAATTCCCTCAACCCAAGAATCCCAATGACAACGAAAAGAATAAATTGCGGAATTAAACAGACACGAGGATTTATACAGGTTCCCCCACAATATGTAAGGTACGTCCTGTTGCTGCTGCAGATTCCACTATCAATGAATATAGACTGTTACACAAGCCCTACCAACTAGCTAGTCTAACAGTTGAGTACTTTCTTATATACCGAAAGTCTCAACAACAAAGCCTAACCAAGAACAAAGATAAACTCTCTAAGTTCTTCAAGAATACTAGAACCCTAATATTCTTCCTAGGATAATTCTCCCTATGTGTCTACATTGTGTTTTAGACTTGGACCAGTTAGACTCATAGGAGAATCCCGCTATTTATAGGCAATATACAAAACCTAGCTAGCATAAGAAATCGGGCTAAAAGCCCGCCAGAATTCGCCAAGGTCTAATGCTATTAGGAAATAACTTCTCCGTCAAGAAAAGACCTTTCTTTTCTTGCACTCCAATTATTTCCTAAAAGCCCATCCGAAACCTATTTTTGCCAGCTGCCATAATTCTTCCCCCATTGGCCCAGCTCAGCAAATATGGCTTCACAACTCAACAGGAGGTAAACACAATAAAAACATACACTGGATCAACTGGGAATTTCTATGCAAGAATAAACAAGATGGAGGCCTCAACTTTAAACACCTTGATCTCTTTAATATTGCTCTCCTTGCTAGAAATAGCTGGAGACTCATTCACAAACCTAACATTCCTCTCAGTGAGACTCTAAAATCTAAATACTATCCTAATTCGAATGTTATAAAAGCAATCAATAAACAGAACTCTTCATCTACTTGGAAAGGTCTTCATTTAGGTATTAAAAGTATCAAAGATAATATGTTATGACATTGGTAATGGTTTAGATGTCGACATTTGGAATGATCTCTGAATTCGGGATATCTACCCCAAAACCCTGGCAAACTATCTTAATATTGATTCCTCCTCTCAATAATCCCCTAGACTTGTTTCTGAGTTAAATATTAATATTAGTTGGAACCTTTCCCGTATCAAATAAATCTTCCCCCAAGATATTTGACAAAATTCTATCTATAACTATACATAATGGTGATGATGTTCTAAAACTTCCTACCAATAATTTTAGTACAAAAAATCTATATAATACTCCAAAAACAAAAACAAATATGAATCTAAGATTCCCAGTAACTGTAGCAAAATAGGCCCCTCAACATGGACCAATCTTTGGAAACAAAAGATTTCTCAAGAAATAAAATTTTTTCTTTGGCGTATCCTCCTCAATACGCTTCCCACCACTGACCTTATCTCGAAAAGAACCAAAAAATGTATAAACACAACTTGCACTTTTTAAAAAAATCATATTGAAAGTATAGATTACCTGTTCCTAAACTGCCCATTTGCATCATCTCTATGGATCAATAAAAAGCTATCTCATCTTATTTACAACAATGATATTATCAAAACAATCTCTTCCATGATTTATAAAAACAGGAAAACTAAACAGCACATTAGTAATAATGAACTTCTCAATTTTTGTGGTATTCTTTGGTCGCTCTGGCTTACCAGAAACCAAGCAATCTTCAATGACAAGGCTCCCTCTATGGCTAACACAATGGCCTTGCATTCCTCTATCCTAAATGAGTGGAGGAAAGCCAGATTTAGCATTGATCGGAAGTCTACAAATAATTCACATCATAATCCGAATTCAAGACTACCCTATATTACATGTAGTTGTTTTCCTATCTTCATGAATGACTATCAAAGATCTTGTAAGAAAAGGGACACAAGAATTTGCCTTGGAATATCAAATGATCCAACCCCACGTTGGATCACATCACTTCTTGTTAAAGGTTCTAGGCATTGTATCTTTGGAAGCAATGTTTTGACTACTAATGAGGAAGACACTTCTTTTGACTTGACTTCCTTCGGTGAAATAATTTTCACAATCTTTTATTTTATGGAGCTTTATAGGCACCATAACATCTTCATTGGTACCGATTCCTTTACTTCTCATATATGGAGTAATCACTTCAAGTTAATTTGCAACACTGAAGAATGAAGAAGACAGAAGAGCAAAGTCATTATTTCTAGTTGCAATATTTTGTGGCTTCCGACTAGTGTTGGATGTTTTGAGAACCTCTATGATATTTCTATTAGTTGTTTTAATTCATGTCATATGGGATGTAATATCGCTGCCTTAAAGGCACAAACATTATCGTCATTGTTTTGAATGAAATGAATGCACTACTTATAAAAAAAAAAGTACAATAAAGTAGAAAATGTAGATTAGCTTTAATGATGGTACCTCTTGACTATTTATAGGCTTAGGAGAGAGAAGTACTATATCACCTGAACCATTGAGATGAAGACACCTGTCCCCCCTGGGCCCTCGGATAGGCCTCTTGATGTCTGACCCCCGAGTCCAACTAAGCCAAGTGGACTGGTTCATTTTCCTTAATGGGTTGCGGGCTTTAGCAGGCCCTTGGATATAGGGTTACATCACCGTCCAATCCAAGTCAAACCGAACCAATATGATACATTTTTAAAAGAATTTAATTTGGTTTTGATTTTGACTTTTCAAATCATGCATTAATCGGTTTGATTTTAATTTTTAATAAACCGCAATAACCGAAACGAACTGCCATTAAATAAAAATATATTTAATATATAATTTAAGTTAAAAATAATAATTAAAAGTCACTAAATAATGTAAAGAGTACTAACCTACCCAAATGCGTGAACTTCATACAGGGTCAAATGACCGATTGAAAATTATATTATTATGAAATATATATGAAGTAGTTACAGTATTATACTAGTTTTAAACATCTCCATCATTTTAATTTTTCACTCTTGCACGCAATAGCTGGAGATTAATTAAACATCCCAACACTCTAGTGAACAATTTTTAATAAATAAATATTATAAAAAAATACCTTTACATAAAGCTAAAAATAATAACAATTTGTCTTGGACTTGGAAGTCTTCATGCTAGTTTTGTTATGATTGATAGATTTATGTTTTGTGAAATTAAGAAATATGAATCTATTAATGTTTGGTTCGAAAATAATCGTTGTCTCGGAATTTGTTGTTGATAATAATCGCTCGAGTGTTGGCAAAATTTTCAGCATTTTCCCTAAATATATTGCTAGTTTAATGAGAAAATTGCCGGAATTGGTACATTTGGTGCACTTTAGTCCATAATTTAACTTGGGCGTTAACAATAGATTTTTCAATAAGTCATATTTTCAATATGACTAACTTGCCCTTGGATTAACAATTTTAAAATGTCAAAAATTTGAGAAATTCAGAAAATGTGAAAACCAAAAGTTTAGGTGTCAATTTTTGGGTCCAAGTACCTACTTGGGATAAAAATGTTCCAGGTGCCTATTTGGAAAAATCTAAAAGTTCATGTGCCCAGATGATATTAAGCCGATGGAGTTTAGATATTATAGTTTAATTTTATGTTTTTGACCCCATTTTAAATTCAAATTTTGTGTCTAGGTAGTTGGATGACTAAATTTATGTTTTTGCGCCGAAATTAACCTCAAATCACGAATTTCCATCTATTTTTAACGCGCATGTTAAATTAGGGACTAACGTGCACCAAATGTGCCAATTACTGTGACCATTTTCGCAGACCATCCATTAACTGGGACCAAGTGCAACTTGCACATATTTATTGGAACCATTTTGTCAATTTTCTCCTAATTTAATCCTCAACATCAAACCAAATTTTAAAGAGGATATTAGATCTCGTCCTATAAAACACTTGACTAAAATATTTACCATGTTATTAACACTAATTATTTGGGTTACTTGTGCAAATTTCTTTATTATGCAAAACGATCATTAAAGCATAATAAAGCTAATTTTCAGAGTGCCCCCTAAACTTTGTCAAATAATCAAATGAGGACTGAACTTCTGAATAGATCAATTTGCCCCTTGAACAAGTTTTTAAATCAATGTGCCCCTGAACAATGATTTTAGATCAGTTTAACCTTTGTTTCGACATTCATTAAGGGTGAAATGGGCTTTCATACATAATAAAGTTTTGGGAATACTTTTAAATAAATAAAAACTTCATGCCTCTTTAATAATATCAAATATTATTAAAGAACAATTTTGTCAGAGAATCCGACTCTCGATAACGACCTCAGGCTCAGTTGATTTCATAGCAATAGGTATGCAGATGAGGAATACTCCAGCCATGGCGATGAAATCTCCTCCTTCCCAGGCGATGTTGAAATATGGTGATTTAAATAGGCAAACTCATTACTTAAATAATTGAATCACAAGTTATTACCTATTAAGATCTTTTCTTGAAGGACAAAAAATTGTATGAAATAGTTAATTTATGTGGGTTTTTCTGAGATAGATGTTGACTGGGTGCGGGAGATGTGCTTGCAAAAAACTGCTCCATTCCGTGCTTGTAAAGAGATGCTGCATCGTCCTAACGAGAACCTGAGACAGAAATGTGTCAAAGACCAAATATATAGATGAAGTAGATAGATATTCTGGTCTCTGTTTGGTAGTTAGGAGGCTAAATATAATTGATTGCATTATATAAATTTGGTAGTGTTTTGTAGAGTCTGTTGTTGAGATATGTATAGGTATTATATCAGTAAAAATGTTGTTGTTGTGATTCAATGATCCTTGGATGTGTATGTGTAGGATAGGTGTGTATTGTAGTTGGAAATGAATTGTATGTGTGATATGCAAATCTTCTTTGGTGAGAGTGGTGGCTATTTGTTTTAGAGGGTGTACATTGTATAGTCTTCTACTATTTACATAATAAACTTTGTTGCATTGTTTTAGAACATAATTTCTATAAGCTATTATATGGGATAGATGGAATGGTGTGGGGTTGAAAAGCACTTTATTTCTATATATCCAGCAATTTATTTCTATATATCCAGCAACTTATATGGGATAGTTGGATGTGTAGTTTTGGTAATGGTTTTGGTTTTTTGATTAAGGGCTTTGATAATGATCTTTGTTAAGTTTGTTGTATGTGAATGGAAATTAAACGACCTAAAGGAGGTCCATAGGGGAGCTATATTTGGGCATAATCGAAAGAGGTGATCGATCACCTCTTGGTTATGTCCACACATAATGCATTTTGTATGTATATTTTCCTTGGTTTTGGATGAGATGTTCAAGAGTGTTGGTAGCCGGTTATAGAGAAGTTTCCATAGGAATAGTATGATTTTGTAAGGACGTTTCATTTTCCATAAATGTTTCCAAGTGTGTTTTGGGATTAATGGGTGCATTTTAGGGGTTTTGAGGGGTATAGGTGATATGTTTAGTAAATGATTATAGAAGTTTTTAGTTGGAGGGGTATTTTAATTTGTTTTTATGGTTGATTCAGTAGATGTCATTAGTTTGATTTGTGATGGTAAGTCTTAGTATTTGAGTTACTATATGTGGAGGAAAAATGTTGTGGAGATAGTGTTGATTCTATTGTTGTTTATTGTTAATGAAGTTATGAAAATGTATGCGCTGTTTTGTAGGAGTTTTGAGTGCTTCTACTGATAATGACTGAGGATGATTAAACCAAGGGTCTTTCCATAAGTTTATCATAGGAACAGTATTGGTAGTGATATTGATTTGTGGTTTGATGAGGGACAAGCTTTTGGTTAGTCCTTTCCAAGTGTATGTTATGTGATACTTTGTATTTTTGTTTATAGGTAGCATTGTGGATGGATAGTATTTTGATTTAAGAATTTGTTGGGCTAGAGAGTTGTGGTTAGTCACTATGTTCCAACATGTTTTGGCTAGTAGTGATGTGTTGAAATGATGAAGATCTTTGACTCCAAGACCTCCTAAGTGCATGGGTAATTTGATGAAGTTCCAATTGATCCAGTGTAGTTTGATTTGTGATTATTGTTCCAAAAAAAATTCGAGAAAATGTGTTCTATTCTTGTGATGATGTGTTTGGGGAAGACGTAGATCGACATAGGATAGATTAGTATGTTAGTTAAAGCGGATTTTATAAGGGTGAGTTTGCCAGCTTGGTTGAGAAGTTTTGAATTCCAGGAGGATATAGTAGATTGTATTTTAGAGATGTATTCTTAAAAAATTTGAGACTTATTAGTTTGGATGTCTAATGAAATTTCTAAGTATTTACCAAAATTTTTTGTTTCTTTAAAAGGGAGAGAAGCTAAGGTTCTAATTTTTTGGTTTTGAGAAGTGTTAGGGCTAAGAACTATATGAGATTTGTCAAAATTGATCATCTGTCCTGAATAGTGATGAGGCCCAATATCTATAAGATCCATAATTGTACTCACCCAGTACAACCAGATTCCTTCCAGCTCAGCCCACACGAGCTGGCCCAATCAAAGGCCTCGAGTTCTCTCTCCTGGTGTACTCCACCGTTGAGATCAGGCCAAGTGTCATCATCTCCAGGAGTGAAGGTACACCTTTTCTCTCTCCAGTACTCTATAAATAGTACTGTACCATCAGCCATTTGAGGTAATTCTTATCCAAGTACTAAATACTATAGACTTGATATTTGACTCTCCCTTAAGACACCATACTGACTTAAGCATCGGAGTGTTTGTGGTCGTACCCCGACCACACTTTCAGGTCGTAGAATACATTGACGAGGTGAACTGGCTTCTAAGGGGTCGGGAAGAAACATCAGCGGATTCCCGAAGAGAACCATTTCCACGAGGCTGGTTCATATTTCACCCAGTGTTGATCAAGACGTTGATTCACCAGTTCTGGGGCCGCAGAGAGTAACGGACTCATTAGTAGAACTTAGGGAATCATCAGTGGCGCCGTCTGTGGGTTCGCTACAAAAAGAAATGGCAAATAATGATAATCATGCGAATCCATCACTCGTTCCTCAGGCGAATCCATCTCCTAAGGGAAAGGAGATCGCAGGTTCCGGATCAGTACCTCGCGTTTTCCCAGCTGATATTGAGGCGGAAATTGCGAGAAGGGTCCAAGAGAGTTTAGCAAAGCATTTGGCTCAGTATCCCTCGCCATATGCAGGCCATACTTCCCGTGATGGTCATTATAATCATGAGGAAGATGAAGCGGAATACGAAGGGGAATACGACCCTAATTATGGTATTGCCGAGGAGAGACTCCATCAGTCCGCAGCACACCCAAAAGGTGTGCCTGCAACTCCTCGAGGGTCAGTAAGGCAACCTGAGAGGCTCAATGAGCCCGCAGCACCGGTAGTGGTGCCTGCAACTCAGGGTCCAGATTATGCTAAACAGATGCAAGAGGAACTTGAAAAATTCAAAAAACAAATTTTGGAGACAATACAGAAACCAATAACTGCGTCCCCATTAGTGCCGTTGACAAGAATGCCATTCTCAACGAGATTGGAGGCTAAAGAGGTGCCTTCAGGGTACATATTGCCACGGCTAAACCAGTATGCGGGCACAGGGGACCCACAAAAGCATCTACAGGGGTTCTTGACCCAGATGGTAATCACAACACCGGATACAGACATGTATGCGAAAGCCTTTGCCAATAGCCTAACGGGGAAGGCTTTGGATTGGTTTATGCAGTTACCTCAGAGGTCTATTGACACATATGACCAGGTCGCTTTGGCATTTTTGTCCAAGTTCGGTTCGGAAATAAATGAGGCCCCAGATGAACGAATATTATTAGGGGTGCAACAAAAGCCAGGGGAGACCCTGCGAGCTTATTTTAAGAGATACAGTGATAAGCTGTTAACCATACCCACCGTAGATTCTCGCGTGGCATATATGGCATTTTTTAGCGGGCTCACATATGGGAAGCTAAAGAAAAATTTGCTGTTAGAAAAGCCGTTGGGGAAAGACGAGCTCACGGCTCGGGTACGGAAATTTATTGATGTAGAAGAATTAAAGGCTAAGGACAACCCAGGGAAAGACCTAAGGGATGCATTGCTTAAAAAAGATTATTCAGCAAAGCCTAAGGTCTGGGAATGATTACAACGTCCAAAGGTGGCAGAGGGATCCAGATTGGGAACCACGTCAGGACAGTGGTCGTCAGGGCACACACCAAGTAAACCAGTAGCTAAGGCTACCAAACAATATTTGCGCCCTGATTACAGACCCACACCGCTGAACGTATCTTTGGCCGAGGTGTATGCCCAGGTAGAGAATAAGGGCCTCTTACCAAAACCTCCGCGCATGTCCGGGGCTCCGGGACGACGAGACAAAAACAAGTATTCTGAATACCATAGAGAGTGTGGACACGATACCAGTGAATGTCGAACCCTGGAGAGGGAAATTGAAAAGCTTATTCATCGAGGATATTTAAAGGAGTTCACGGACACAAAGTATGACAATCGACGTCGGGATCGTTCCCCCGCAGAAGGGAAGGATCAGAGTAAAAAGGGTCGCCATACTACTCCACCCCCGGTCACAGGAAGAATTGATACAATATGTGGCGGGTTCGCGGGGGGAGGAGACACTACGAATGCGCGAAAAAATTATGCTCGACGCGAGGTATATTGGTTTAATCATGTCCCGACTAAGGCTAGGGATCCAATTACATTCACTGATGAGGAAATGTGCGGTATCGAAGTACCTCATGAGAACCCTCTAGTTAGTGAGCCGGTGATGAGAAATCTCACAGTGAGCAGAATGCTAGTGGATACGGGCAGTTCATGTGATATACTGTATTTAGCCACGTTTGATAAACTAAATTTGCCACGTAGCATGTTACAGCCAGTGAACACGTCCCTCACAGGATTCACGGGCCATTCGATACAGCCACTGGGGGCAGTTGCTCTTGATGTCACGTTTGGCACGTCACCTAATACGATAACGGTGGTGACTCGTTTTACGGTGGTCGAGGTTGAGGATAAAGCCTATAATGGCATATTAGGTCGCCCAACGTTGGGGGCGTTACAGGCCATTGTGTCCCCAGTACATTTAAAAATGAAGTTCCATACCCCGAGGGGAGTAGGGGAGATGAAAAGGGACCAAAAGAAGGCCAGGGTATGTTACCAAACATCAGTAACACCGGCCAAGAAGGGCGAGAAGCGACAAAGATCGGATGTCGCAAAAGTTGGTAATAGTGAGGCTGCCAACGAGGAAGACAATTCCCCTAAGGAGAGACAAGATAACGAACGACCAGCTCCCCACGAGGTTATGGACGTTATCCCCTTTAACCTCGCGGAGCCACAGAAAACATTTAAGATCGGGACGAACCTGGACGCCCAACACCGGAAGGACTTGATTGAGTTGGTGCGTCAGTTCCAGGACATTTTTGCATGGGGACCAGAGGACATGCCGGGGATTGATCCTAAGTTTGCACTCCATAGTCTGCATGTCGACCCATTAATGACCCCGGTCAAACAGAAAAAACGATCATTCAATGACGAGAAAAATAAGGCATTCCGAGATGAGATCGAGGCACTATTAAAAGCAGGAGCGATAAGGGAGCTCCAGTTTCCACAGTGGATAGCCAATGTGGTACTTGTGAAGAAGCCAAATGGGACGTGGAGAACGTGCACAGACTTCACGAGTCTTAACAAAGCCTGCCCAAAGGACTTCTACCCTTTACCATGTCTGGTCAGGCTTGTGGACGGCAGTGCGGGCCACGAGGTATTCGATTTCATGGACGCCTCCAGGGGTTATCATCAGATTTATATGGACCCGGAGGACGCAGATAAAACAGCGTTTATAACAGAATATGGCCTCTACTGTTGGAAAGTTATGCCATTCGGATTAAAGAATGCAGGAGCCACTTACCAAAGGATGGTAAATACGATGTTTTCGGAGCAGATAGGTCGCAACATGGAGGTGTATGAGACGATATGCTGGTTAAGTCTAAATTCTCGCAGGATCATTTACCAAACTTACAGGAAACATTTCTTCGACTACGCAAATATCACTTGAAAATAAATCCAGACAAGTGTTCATTTGGCGTCACGTCGGGTAAATTCCTCGGATACATGATCAGTAAAAAGGGAATTGAACCTAATCCGGATAAGATCAAGGCAATCACGGAGATGCGACCTCCGAAAACTTATAAAGAGCTAATGAAGTTGAATGGATGCTTGGCCGCGTTGGGAAGGTTCATATCACGGTCGGCAGAGCGGAATCTTCCATTTTTCAAAAAGCTAAGGCAAGCATCAACAATGCCAAAGTTTAATTGGGATGAGGAGTGTCAGCACGCTTTTACAGAGTTAAAGACATACTTACAGAATCCTCAGTTACTAACACATCCTCTTCCAGGAGACACATTACAGTTATATTTAGCGGTGTCCGAAGAGGCCATAAGTGGGGTGCTGGTTAAGCAGGACGCCAGAATTCAGCGTCCGATCTATTATGTAAGCCACGTTCTGCGAGGTGCTGAACTCAATGATCCATTAATTGATAGATTCGTCTATGCTCTCATCATAGCAGCACGCAAGTTGAAGTCGTATTTTGAATCGCACTCTATCGAGGTCGTCACGGATCAACCACTTAAGCGGATAATATCCAGTCCTGCTCTGTCGGGGAGATTAACGACATGGGCTATTGAATTAAGTGAGCTTGATCTAACTTATGTACCTCGTACGAGCATTAAGGCACATGCTTTGGCAGACTTTGTTACAGAATGCACATTCTTACCCAAGAACGATAGCTCGGTTTTCGAGGAGAAGGAGGACGAGCCAGAGTGGATTATGAATGTGGATGGGGCGTGTAACTTGGAAGGATCAGGGGTAGGGATTTCCATCCACGGACCAAATGAGATAGTCATGGGATATGCCCTACGGCTAACTTTCCAAACAACGAATAACGAGGCAGAATATGAGGCCATGATCGCTGGTTTGGAGTTAGTGAAGGGCATGGGCATAAAAAGGCTAGTGGTCCGGGGAGATTCAAAGTTAATAATGGATCAGATGCAAGGAGAGTGCGCGGTCAAAAAATGATAACATGGCCCGATATCATGCCAAGGCAATGCAGCTCGTGACTTCGTTCGAACAAGTTCCCTTCCAGCATGTTATGCGAGAAGAAAACACTGAGGCGGATTATTTGTCTAGACTGGCAACGACCTATTATGAGAATTTACCCAATGATGTGTATGTGGAGGTCAGAGATATACCGGCTTTTGAAATTCAGGCTGTTCACGTGGTCTTAGACGGGGTCACAGATTGGCGCACTCCCATTGCACAATATTTGCAAAGTGGTATTTTACCAGAGGATAAAATGGAGGCTAGTAAGATCGTCAAAAGGAGCTACAGGTTTTGTTGGGTGGATGGAGAGTTATATAAGAAGTCATGGGATGGCCCACTTTTGTTGTGTGTGACACAGGAGATGGCACTCGGGTGGTGTGGAAGCCACATCGGGGCTAAAGCTTTGGCAGTCAAAGTAACCAGGGCAGGATACTTCTGGCCTACGATGCATCAGGACGCAATTGATTTCGTCAGAAGGTGTGATGCGTGCCAACGTTTAAAACCAGTTCAACACAGCCCGGCCACAGAGATGACTCCTATTCTCAATCCACTACCATTTGCCATGTGGGGAATTGACCTCGTCGGGAAACTACCAAAAGCCCCAGGAGGAGTAGAGTATGCTATAGTAGCGGTGGATTACTTCACGAAATGGGTTGAGGCAGCACCTCTCAAGCAAACAAAAAGTGCAGACGTGGTAAAATTCTTATGGCGAAACATACTGACTCGTTATGGAATCCCAAAAGTCCTTGTGTCGGATAATGGGCCCCAGTTCGAAGGAAAGGTACTCAAAGAGTTCTGTGACAAGTATGGTATCGAGCACCGGTATGCACCAGTATACTATCCACAAGCTAACGGTCAGGTTGAGGTAATGAACAGGGTGGTTTTTAATGGGATCAAGCGTAACCTCGTTCAAAGCGGAGCACCACAAGGAACATGGGTAGAGGAGCTCAGTACGGTGCTATGGTCTATGCGTACCACGGTATCACTGGTCACGGGGGAAACTCCCTTTAACCTCGTCTACGGAACGGAGGCCGTCTTACCAGTGGAAGTGGGTTTACCTACGTGGCGACAAAGGGGCTTTGATGAAAATTTGAACGACGAAGCACTAAGACAAAACCTCAACTTCATTGACGAGATACGAGACAAAGCCATGCTCAAGACAGCAAGATACAAACGCTTGATGGCTAGGACATACAACAGAAGGGTGCAGAGCCGGCAATTCAAAGTGGGGGATTTGGTTCTAAGGCTATACTCCGCAAGTCATCCCACAGAGATCACGAAGCTAAGTCCAAAGTGGGAAGGTCCCTACAGGATCCAAGCGATATTGGGCCCAGGAACTTACAGACTTAGGCACATGACTGGAGAAGCAGTTCCACGGACCTGGCATGTCACGAAGTTGGCAAAATACTACCTTTAAAATTCCCAGTAAAGAATTGTACTCGTTTGGTAAGCTTACAAAACAATGTTGCTTTATGCTAATAAAAGTCTGACTTATGATCTGCAGAAACACAAGTGTCTCACAACGTTGACAAATCATAAGCCTTCTCCAAAATGCGTCCTCCACAGGTCGCTAGAGAAGCACTCAAAACATAAGCCTTCTCTAAAATGCACCTCCACAGGTCGATAGAGAAGCACTCAACTCGTAAGCCTTCTCCAAGATGCAACCTTTTCAGGTCGCTAGAGAAGCACTCAAAACATAAGCCTTCTCTAAAATGCACCTCCACAGGTCGCTAGAGAAGCACTCAACTCGTAAGCCTTCTCTATGATGCAACCTTTTCAGGTCGCTAGAGAAGCACTCAAAACATAAGCCTTCTCTAAAATGCACCTTTTCAGGTCGCTAGAGAAGCACTCAACTCGTAAGCCTTCTCCAAAATGCAACCTTTCCAGGTCGCTAGAGACGCACTCAAAACGTAAGCCTTCTCTAAAATGCAACCTTTTCAGGTCGCTAGAGAAGCACTCGACACATAAGGTTTCTCCAAAATGCAGCTTGTTCAGGCCGCTAGAGAATCACTCAAATCCTAAACCTTCTCCAGAATGCAACCTTTTAAGGGTCGCTAGAGAGACACTAGACCCCTACTCGTTCTCTAAAACGCAACCTCTTCAGGGCGTTAAAGAAGAAACCGATGCGGTGTACAAACAGTGTAATATTTCACAAAAAGATTACACAGTTGTACAGGGGGCAGGCACGGGATAATATAAAGCGAAGGATAAGAGATGCATAAAATAAACAGCAGAATATGACATTTAAAGAAAAGATGTTCAAGACAAAGTGTTCAAAGATGTTACATCACAAAAACATTACAAAGTTACATCAGTCCTTTTTAATCCAGGAGGGCTTGAAATTGTCAGTCTGATAGGCTTCGAGGATGGCAGGAAGATCGGGAAGGGCATTGGCGCAGGAACTGGCGAACTCACCCATGATGCGTACCACCTGCATACCGAGGTAGTCGTCCAGCGCCTCGCTGTTAATGAATTCCTTCATGGTCTTGTCCACAGCGGGCTTCACGGACGCCACCGCCTTCCTAGCCTCAGCTTCATAATTGGCAGCCTTCTTCTCTGCAGCAGCAGCCCGAGCCTCAGCCTGCTTCAGTTGTTCTTTTGCTAAGGCGCTCTGCTGGATGGCCTCTTCCGAACTTGCCTTCAGCTGAGCCAACTCCCTCTTCAGAGCATCCCGTTCCTCAGAAACTGCTTTGACATCAGAAGTCAATGACATCGTCTTCTTCTTCAAGTCTGTCTTCTCAGCAGTTAACGAGGTAAACTTGACCTCCCCCTCAGAAAGCTTCTCCTCCAGCTTGGCCACCTTCTTCTGAAGCTTGGGGAACTCTCTTAGCCCGTTCGCGTAATGATGAGCAATGGTGTATCCTGCGTTCATAGCATGCGGACCAAGAGAGATTAAAGAACGGCAGATTTCAGAAACAATAAAAGGAGGAAAGGCCACATACCTCGAGGTGATGCTTCATCATCTTGGCTACCTCCAGCTGAATGTCCATGGGCTCGTCCAGAGGCGTCCCGAGGGTTTTTACCATGTAAGGTTTAAGGGAGTGGAAGGCATCATTTACATGAGACCAGGCGAAGTGCTGATCTACTACCACGCCACCAGGAAGGGTGTAAGGCGTCTCGCAATAATTCACCCGAGAGCTCACCGTCCTATCCTTGACATTGGGGGCAAAAGGAACTTGAGACCGTTGAGATGGCACCAATTTACCCTTACCCTTTGAACGAGGAGAAAGTCGGGGTGGTGGAAATCCCCTCTTCTCCAAGTCCAGAACTTGTGAAGGCACAGGAGGAGTGGGAGAAGGCAGATCAATGACCACATCCTCAGAAGGCTTAGAACCCTCGGCAGCCGCCGTCACGGCGTTCCCTGAGGGCACGGCCAGAGGGGGAAGACTTACCCCCGCGGTGGAAGAGGGACGTCTAGGCTCGATGGACTCCTTCACGGAAATCACAGCCTTAGATAGCAAGGGACGGCGAGAGCCCAGCATGGCCGCGAAATCCACATCGCTCGGGTCAAAAGACTTCGCCGCAGCCTTCAGCACGGGTCCTGCAAGGAAATACGAACCAAGAGGTTAAGAGAAAAGAAGACTGAAAATCCTAAGGAGAGGGGACGTAGAGGGAAATAACATACCCCAAGACGTGTCGGATTCAAATTTCCTATTTGCCAAATTAGCAAGGATGAGACGGCCTTCCTCACAAAAAAGAGGCCAAGGTAAGGGCGAGGAAATGACAGTTCGGAGTCGGGCCACTTGGTCAAGCTCGTCCCCCATCTTCTTAACTTTACGGAGACCCTTCTTTTGGTGGACTTTATCGACCCGGGTAAGAGGAACGTCGGGCCCAACTCCTCCTTTTATCAAGCACCACTTGTCATGCCACCGATTGTCCGCTAGACATTCAGGACGGGGAGTGGCCAGAAAGTTCATGGATTGTTTGGGAGAAAAGTATATCACCCCGCTGGGGGCACGAGCCATTCTATACATGGTGCAAAATAAAGGAAGGGTAGGAGAAATACTTGCCATAGAACAGGCCACTTGGAAAATAGTCAAGGTGGCACAAGCATATGGATGTAACTGACAGGGAGCGGCCGGAATAGTAGAGAAGAGTTCATTTAAAAAGTGAGAAAAAGGAGGTCGCATCCCAAAATTGAAGGCTTCTATATACATGGGTGTCCAGCCCTCTTGGTACTCAGTTAGGTCCTCGTCTTTCAAAGGAAGTCTCATAAGAACCCGCCCCGGGATAGCAAAGTAAGTTCTAAATCTCCTAAGATCCCCAAAATTCAAATTGGTCCAGGGGCGTTGAAGGAATTTGGGAACCTTACCTTGAGGGGCGGGGGAAGAGTCTGAGTCATCCTTACTCTTCTTAGCTAGAGGAGCCTCAGCGGTGTTCTCTTCCACCTCGTCATCGGAGTCATGAAGCTGACGCTTGCGCTTCCCGGTGGAGGACCCCGCGCCCTGAGTTGAAGTATGCACCTGCATCACATCAGCATCCTCAGAGGCAGAAGATACAGGGACGACATCTGGAGAAAGGGAAAAAATAGAAGAGGGAGGAGGACCCTCATTCAAAAGTGCGGCGAACTCGAGGTCCTAATCAGAGTCCTGGGGTTCAGCTCGCAGGGGTAAGTGATCAGTAGAAATATGCGACAAGGGATCATGCCGCGGAGTAATATGAATGGGATTAAGGTTAGACTCCGGGAGTATCGTAGTGGATACCCCGAGCGAGGATAGCCAACGATAATGTTGAAGAACCTCGAGAGGTACACTTACCCGTTGTGTTTCTTCGACCAAGGTTGTTAATGGGGTGAGAGTCATGTTGTCTACGCCGGCCTGAATTACCAGCTCGTCATTGGATTGGTACGCATTTTGGTTTTCTCCCTCCATATTAATGCCTGCACAGAAACCGAAAAGACACAAAATGGGCGGGAAAATCAAAGGTCAGAAACTAACAGTCGAAACGATTCAGATTCCCAGACCAAGGAAAGGAAATTGAAAGGTCACAAACGAAAAGACCATTCCAATTCCACAGACCCCATGAACACTAGAACAGAAGATTAATACCCAAATTATGCAATTTAAAGCGGATATTCAACAACAAATGCAGAAGGACAATAAACCCAGTTTATACACCAAATACAGAGGAAGGACCAAACCTAAAGACCCAGAATGGGTACTCAAAGGACGATAATAGTACCAGAACTTGTGAATAACAACCAACAATCAATGGGAACAAAATGGCAGTTTATGTCTCAGTCAGGAACTAGAAAGGAATCTCAGCCTAAAAGAATACTGAATTATGGTATGAATCTACCTACATTTGCAGCATAAGAACATCTATTCTCTATAAACAGTCATATGAAGAA
Source organism: Echium plantagineum (assembly GCA_003412495.2). Classification (NCBI taxonomy): domain Eukaryota; kingdom Viridiplantae; phylum Streptophyta; class Magnoliopsida; order Boraginales; family Boraginaceae; genus Echium; species Echium plantagineum. The sequence continues at coordinate 173,754 of QFAX02000190.1, forward strand.
AACATCAGAAGATGGAAAATCCAGACTCGAAGGGGCATAATTTGACAATAATCCTCATGATAAAAGGCAAGGTTAACAAAACAGGGAAGTTACCTGGAAGAAATTGTCCGATTGAAAGGTGGAAGATTGTTGAAAAGCCCAGAAAGCCGATGGAGATTTTCAGAAAGAAAAGGGGGAAGAAGGCTTGTAAGAAATGAAATGAGTTAAAGTACAAAAAGAAGTATGTTACGTACCTTTTATAGAAAGCCACGGGAACACGTCACCAATCGTCCACCGTCCAAACGCCTGACACGTGGAATAATTCCTGATGTCCCAAATATGAGTAAGGAACTGGTTCGTGAGTCCGGGATTTATCTGGTGAGGTTCGCTCATGAAACATGCGAGGTCAACCAGACTCGTTTAAGCACCTCACCAATAAATGGGGGCAATGATGAGGCCCAATATTTATAAGATCCATAATTGTACTCACCCAGTACAACCAGATTCCTTCCAGCTCAGCCCACACGAGCTGGCCCAATCAAAGGCCTCGAGTTCTCTCTCCTGGTGTACTCCACCGTTGAGATCAGGCCAAGTGTCATCATCTCAGGGAGTGAAGGTACACCTTTTCTCTCTCCAGTACTCTATAAATAGTACTGTACCATCAGCCATTTGAGGTAATTCTTATCCAAGTACTAAATACTATAGACATGATATTTGACTCTCCCTTAAGACACCATACTGACTTAAGCATCGGAGTGTTTGTGGTCGTACCCCGACCACACTTTCAGGTCGTAGAATACATTGACGAGGTGAACAGAAACATCAGCGGATTCCCGAAGAGAACCATTTCCACGAGGCTGGTTCATATTTCACCCAGTGTTGATCAAGACGTTGATTCACCAGTTCCGGGGCCGCAGAGAGTAACGGACTCATTAGTAGAACTTAGGGAATCATCAAATAGTAGCTATAATTATGAAGGATTTGTTGAAAGTTAGTAACATATGTTTATTTTAGTTTGAGAAAGAAGTAACTATCACCCGCGAATAAGTGGTGAGAAATTTGGGGACTATTTCTAGCTATTTTGACTCCTTCTATTTGTTTAGACTGTTGTGATTGTAAGAGATTAGCCGAAAGGCCTTCCGTATATATAGCAAATAAAAGGGGGGATAAGGGGTCGCCTTGTCGAAGGCCACATGAAGGGGTGAAGGGGTTAGTGATGTTCCCATTAATGATTAAAGAATATTGAACAGTAGTGAGACATTTAGTAATGAGAGTAATCCAGTTAGATGGGAAGTTCATAATATGTAAGGATTGCATAAGAAATGACCAAGAAATTCTATCAAAAACCTTACTCATACCTACTTTAATTGCTGCCAGTCCATTTTTAGTCTTATTTGTTAGTCTAATGTGATTAGTGATTTCTTGGGCTAAGATAATATGGTCAGTGATTGATCTTCCAAAGATAAATCCATTTTGATGTTTAGTGATTAGAGAGGACATGATAGGTTTAAGACGATTAACTAAGACCTTGGTGTTAAGTTTGTAAAGGACATTACATAAACTAATAGGTCTATAATCCTTAACATGTTTAGGAACTGATTTTTTCGGAATAAGTGTAATGTAAGTCTTATTAACTTCTTTTAGGAGATGGTCATTATTAAGAAAGTCAAGAGATGTAGCAATAATGTATGGACTTAGAATATCCCAATTTTGTTGATAGAAACCAGCATTGAATCCATCAGGTCCGGGAGATTTATTAGGGTGCATTTGGAATAGAGCTAATTTTACTTCATGTTTGGTGAAAGGCTGAGAGAGACTTATTTTTTGAGAATTAGATAATTTAGATGAGATGCAATATACAGGGTTAGGAGGAGCATGTTGGCAGGAATTGGGGATAGGGTTAAATAACTCCTTAACGAAATCAATGCAATGAGATTGAATATCCTTTTCTTCAGTTAGTAAATTATTATGGCAATCATATAATTCTAAGATATTAGTTGATTTGGCGCGCTGGTTAACATATGCATGATAAAAGTGTGTATTAATGTCACCATTTTTAATCCAGTTTAACTTAGATCGTTGGTGCCCGAAAATCTGTTCACACAATAAAAGGTCATGAAGTTGATTACGTAAGCTAATTTCTAGGGCAACATTAGAAGGGAATTGTGGAAGGTTCCGCAGTTTGGAAAGAAGGGATTGTATGTTTTTAATTTGTGTATATAAATTACTAAATCTGGAAGAGTTCCATTCCTTTATTTTGATTTAAAAGATTTTAGTTTAGCAAGAAAGTTGTAGGTTATTGAACTATAGACGATATTTTCGTTAAAGCTTTGTTGAAGAAAGAGTTTAAATTCTTTAAATTGAGATAGATATGATTCAAGTTTAAAAGAACTATTCTTTTTAGGAAAGAATTTTTTAGTAGATAAAATTAGGGGGCTATGGTCAGAGCCTTGGATAGGAAGAATTTTAACAAAGTGAGAAGGAAATAAATTGTTCCATTCAACATTAGTGGTGCATCTATCTAACTTTTCATAAATGATTTGATTGTTTCTTTTTCCTGACCATGTAAATTTGTTACCTAAATATATAGTGTCATTGATGTTTAAAGAAGAGAGGAAATTAAAAAGAAAAGAGCTACCAGGAACATATTTAGGGGATTTAGGAAATCTTTCATTAGGTTATCTAAGCTGATTAAAGTCACCTATTAAAATAAGAGGTTTATTATTACAAGGAGTAAGGAGTGTTAAAAGGGAAAGCCAAGTTTGTTTCCTAAGGTGTAAATGAGGGTTGCCATAGATACATCCTAGATGCCATGTAAGGGAAGATTCAGTAGTAATTTCAAGAAAAATAATATGTTTGTTGGAAAAGAGCAATCTATGTAATATATATTAGAGTTAATACCTAGCCATAATCCTCCACTCTTACTTATAGGATCGATGCCATAAGAATGGGGGTAATGCAAGCAAGAAAGAAGACAGTCCACTTTAACCTTAGGAGTAATAGTTTCTATGAGAAAGCAAAGGTCAGGTTTAAAGGAGTTGGTAACGGCAGTTAGTAGTTTGATTGTCGGGGTTTGGTTAAGACCTCGACAGTTCCAGCTTAATAGATTAAGGAGGAAATTGGGGTTGTTGAGAGACAACCACCAAAACCCTCTTGGGTAGAGCATACATATACATCTTATATAGACAGCTAGAATCTAACAAATGATTGCAAAAGATACAAGTATTATGATGACAAAAAGGGATAGAAGTTTGTAGATTAAAGAGAAAGTGCGTACCTTTTTTTGCTGGTGCTAGAAGTTCTTTCATAATGGTGACTTTGATTGGAGCTTTGTTGTTTGGCTTCCTCACTTTGCCTTCTTGTGAGGTCTGTTCTCTTCACTGGGTGTGGAAGCCAAGTCCCTTGCTTTTCGTTTACCTTTGCGTGCTTGATTGGAGCTTTCTCCAGTCTCCCACGTGGTTTGAGGTTGTTCGGCTGGAGGCTTGAAGATCTGTGAGAGCTCATCAGTGTGGAGAACGCTCAGGAAATTGGAAGCTCAAAGGAACGTTGTTGTCTACCATTGATTGTAGTTCTGCTCCAGTATGTGAAGTCTGTATGTTGATTAGGGCAGAATTCTTTTCTTGGTTGTCCAGGGTGAAAGCAAGATGCTGCTGGAGAGAGTTAGGCATGTGGCTTTGAACATTGAGGGTGCATAACTAATTATCCCCTGTTATGATAGAGATTGCTGCTAGCTGGATGGTAAGGGTGAGAAGATCTTGGATGGAAGTGGAGCTTGGGTGACTTGATAGTAATGGAGAAGGGGATTCAGAAAGTCCAGTTAAAGAGTTCCAGAAGGTAGGGTTAGCCAGTTCAAATGGATAACCTGCCTGCCTCATATAATCATCGGTACCTTGTGTGTTAACTTTGCTCAGCTCTTTTATTTGTGTCCTCAGTGCAGTCCATTCGACGTTGTAATCTGTTCGAATAATTTGGGCAAGATTGGGGAGTGCATCATGGGTAGCAGTTGGCTCATTATCACTATCCTTGAATTCTTGGCTTGCACTTTTAAGATGGATGTCAGTTATCCTGGAGTCTGAGATGGTGGATGGCTACAAGGTTTGCCATATATGCTATCCATTGACTGCTGTCATTGCCCAACCAGGTTAAGAGTTCTTCAGCTGTTAGGTCTTCTGAGCTTGTTGTGGTAGTGCTAAGATAGTCATTGCTAGACTCAGTGTGATTTGGGGATGGGATAGGATGGTCTGGTGGTAACATGGCTAGAGGGAGTGGCTGGCCTAGGTCCAGAGGGGAAGTCGGACTCATGGGATCAGCATACAATGAGATGGAGTCGGGGTCTGATGTGGTGGGGGATGTTGGCATGGTAGTGGGGCTAGGGTCAGGGTTAGGGTTGAGGTTGGGAGTATGATCATGTTGAGACTCTGGGGAGGTATAGAGAACTATAGCCAAATGGTTTGTGGCTTGATGGGCTGGATCTTGCATGGGTGGAGGAGAGTTGTTGGGTGAGGAGTAGGCTGATGTGTGAGTGGAGGTATGTGATTCTTAGGAGGAGGTAGAGTGGTGATGAAGGGATCCTGAAGTGCTTGTGGATGCGTCAGGTGTAGGTGTATGAGCATTTCTGTGCAGGTGTGCTGGGGAAGTGATTCGAGTATTCCTGTTTGCATCTGTGTTGGAGAGTGCTCTGGTTCTTACTGTATACATTGGGGTATCAACTGCTATATGCATGTGGAGATTGAGGTTGTAGATCGTGTTCTCAAAGCGATTCTCATAGTTGTATCTATTGAAAGGCTCCTCTACTATGCAATTTCCATTGGTGTGGCCAATTTTCCCACATCGATAACACAATCTAAAGATCTTTTCATATCTCAGTTCTACCCAGTGAGATGTATGTTCCAAGGTTTCTATGTAAGTACCTGCCAACAGAGGTTCCTACAGTGGGGTTTGAATGAGGACCCTTAGGTACTCATTGCAACTGGTTCTGAGTTCCACTGCACGCTTTGAACATCTCCTAGTCCATTAATGATTTTCTGGAGGTTGATTCTGTCAAAGTATTCATCCGGGATTAGGTGTACTTGTACCCAGAGGTCTGCAAAATTGATCTTGAAGTTTTCAAAGCATGTGTTCGGCCTCCAGTACTGTAGAAGCAAAAGACCTCCTTGCATGTTTAGGGGCTGATCAGAGATCACTAAATCCATGTCATCTTTTTGTTGAAATTTGAAAAGGAAGATTTTACCAAATTTTCGCATTTGAACAATTCCTTGGAGGTTCCAACATCTATTGAGGTAGTATTGCACAAGGTGCACTGGAAAGTTGCGATCATCCAGGAAATATCCCATTAGTGATCTGGCTAGTGAAGATCGATTCTGTAGAGCTCTTGCATGGTCCATCGGAATTATCCATCCCCTTCGATCTAAACCAGGAAATTGTCGAAGGTTTGAGTCAGATGAGGTGGACATGTGTTTGACTTTTAGATGAGGATGGTGTTGTTTAAGTATGATGTGTGTAGAAAGGTATTAGAATATTAAGGAAAGCTAAGTTTTGGCAAGATGTGGGAATATTTTAGAAGAAAGATGTTGGAAAGATGATGAAGAAGTATGATATGAAAAGTGAAAGGTTGGAGAAGGAGAGAGGTAGATGAGTGGACACCTCTTGGTTAAAGGACCAACGTGGAGGGCATGCAATATGGTTGGAAGAGTGTATGAGATAATGATGGGGGGAAATCAATGTAATGTAATAATTACAAGAGTAATAGGGGAAAATCAAAGGTTTTTAGGAGGGATTTGAGAAAGTATTAATGTTGTTTGTTGAGTAAGAAGGAAGCTAACAAGATATTTTATATTTTTTCGATTCTGAGTCGAGAGAGTTTCGAAGCTAGAAGCTCATTTCCTAAATTCCAACTATTTTTGCACCTTTCATTTTGGGTGTTATTTTTACTCAATAATATACTCCCTCCGTTCTTAATTAGTTGTCTTTCTAGCTATTTTTTTTTGTTTCAAAATTTTTGTCTTCCTAGAATTCCAATGCATATTTCATCAACTTTTTCCTCTTTTAGCCTTAATAAATGTCATTAAGATACCAATGGTCAATTTAATTTTCATTGGATGAAGTTTAATGGAGTATTTAATTCTCATTGGATGAAGTTTAGTAGAGTATTAATTCTCATTGAAATGGGTTGAAGAATTTGTAAAAGTATTTAGTTGATTTGTTTCATTAATGATAATTGAGGTAGCATGCATCATTTCAATAAATGATTTTATTGAGACTTGAAGTGATGATGGAATTTAAGGAACAATCAATTAATAGAAAGTTGTCTTTATTTATTCAATCAAATTTATTGATACAATAATTAATTCTCTATTGAAGGCAAATAGATAAATTTACATGAATTCTTAATCAACGTGTTGAAGGCTAGAAAGACAACTAATTAAGAACGGAGGGAGTAATTGATATTTTTTAATGGAGCCTACATTCTTTATCTATTCAGAATTATGCACAAAAATTGTACACCATCCATTCCTAAATAATTGATACATTTTGACTTTGATGGTCAACAAAATACAATTTGAAACGTAAAATCTCTTATTCTACATGCGGAAAAATTGTAAGAAGTTTATATTTCGAAAAAATATATTGAGACGAATCTAACAAGATCTCACATGAATATTATTTCTTATCGTTTAATGAGAATTCTTGATCAAATTTTTTAAAATTTGACCACCAAAGTCAAAATGTATCAATCATTTAGGGAGAGAGGTAGTAATACTTTGTAAAACTCCAATTATGTAAGAGTCAAACTGATCTAAGATAGTGGTTAGGGGCAAGCTGATCTATAAAATTGTTCAGGGAGCAAATTGATCTACTTAGAAGTTCAGTCCTTCATTTGATCATGTGACAATAGTTGCTAATGTGAAATTTAGCCGCATAATAGTAACGATATTGAATCTCACAAATTATAAAATACTTCCTTCATCCCTAAATGATTGGTACATTTTGATTTTCATGGTCAACAAAATACAATTTAGAATGTAAATATCTCTTATTCTACAGGTGAAAAAATTATAAAAAATTGATATTTCAAAATATATATTGAGACGAATCTAACAATGTCTCACATGACTATATTATTTCTTATTGTTTAATGAGAATTCTTGATCAAATTTTTTAAAATTTGACTAAAACAGGCAAAATGTAGCAATCAATTTAGGGACGGAGGCAGTATTTTAAAGAACGTTGTAAGTAGAATATCTTAACTAAGGATTAATATTAGGTTGACTAAATAAGGTAATTTTTTTTTAGTTGTATGAATAGAAATGTTAGTTAGTGGGTAGTTATTTCTTATACCAAAATTATTAATTAAAAAAAATGAAATATTGCCATGTAATTCTTAGAGTCTTTTTTTTTTTGTAAATTAAGGATGGGGTGAGTTTCGTATCCCATGACCTTTTGGTCACTAACAATAGGCTTTTCAATTAGGTTATTCGATTAACTTCATAGTTTTTAGAGTGTTAGGCATTATATATAAGAGTATAGATTAACACTAGTAATTACACCACTAAACCTTCTAACTATTCCACAATCCCACGCCAAACCGCATCATCTTTGGAAAAACACCCTTCCCTCATGACATTATTTTTTTTCATGGATGCTCATACTCAATCTGCTTCCAACCAGAAAAAATATTGCTAGAAAGACAAAAAAAAAAAAATCGTCAATTCCATTTGCCGGCTTTGTTCATTTAGCCATGAAAACATTGATCACCTTTTCTTCCACCGTCCCTTTGGAAATTATATTTGGGAACAACCCTAATCAACCAACTCATGACCATCTAGCTAATTGGATCAACATTTCTTGAACGATTCTAATTTAAGAGCATTCTTTGCCTTTTGTTGTATACTTCGAGTTATTTAGCTTACTAGAAATAAATCTATCTTCAACAATGAAGCTCGTTTAGTAAGAGGTTTATTAACCATTGCAAAGATATCCTCAACTTTTGGAGTATAGCGGCTCTTAAAACTTGTTAGACCAAAAAGTATCACAATGCCGAAGCTCCCAATGCACGTAATCGGCATTGTACCAATAGAACATTCAACACCACTCAACCCATTCTTACTAGCTTCTGTAATCGGAGATGCAAGAAACGCGATCATGATCTTATTACAAAGTTACTAAAATCATTCGGTTTACATTGTTACTGACATCTTTTCGTCACAAATCTGGACTAAATACTTCACCACCATTACGAAGACCGATGATTGGAGATGCTTGGAGGACACCTCGAAGACCTCTTGTTGCAACCGATGATTGGAGATGCAAGTAGGAAGCTAGATCTTTTGGGATGTAGATATTCTTGACTTTCAATAAATGCATAAGAAAAAAAATCCAGATTTATCTAGCTCCTTATCTTAAAGGTCTTACAACTAGGAGTCTAGGATTAACAGGAAGAAATGAATACGTATCTAACAAAAATTACTTATCTAGAGCATTTAACAGAAGAAAAAGACACAGTTAAAAGGTCTAGCAAATACAACTCTATACTACAACAACCAGACTAAGTTTCTACAGAGGCTCAATGATTTTTAGTCAATTTATCTGGAGGCAAACGCTTTCCGAGTCTCGAACAGTAAATCGATCAAGATCACAAATGAAAAAAATATAGGTCTAGGAAATACAACTACCCCCCAAGGAAAATGATGAGCAATTCAACACAGCCTTGACAATCATAAGCTAATAGGCATTACGGCCGATGGCGGGGCGGTCATCTCGACCTCGTTCCATATATATATCACGATGATGGTCTTTTGGTGACAGTGCGCCTCTCATTGGGGATCTGCTTCTATCTCTAATACCATGATCATAGTGACCACGAGGGGGTAATGCTGCAGGCGGCAATGGAGATGGAAGTCTCCTATCATACACATTTCTCTCCCTGAAGAAGTCCCTTTCCTGATTTCTGTGCCCCCAATCTGGTGGCATTGGCCTCTCCAACCTACCCCTGCCCCTGAAATCATCTCCAGGGATATCACGTCTTTCTCTAATAGGTGGATCAAGAAACCTGCCTTCACGCCTTGGATGAAATGGGTGGCCAGATCTGAAGTCTCGGGGGCCATCTCTGGCCCAGCCACGAGGAGGAGATCTGTAACCACCGATCATTCTTCCAGGAACAGTGTCCCTCAACGGCCCAGGCATGCGCCGCGGGCCAGGAGGGCCGGGAGGGGAGCCAGGATAGGCCCTCCTAGGAAACCCAGCAGGTGAGTGACGAGGCCTCTTGCAATTGTTACAACTTTCTCGACGGGCAAAATTCAGATTGCCACATCTGTTAAAAGCAATAATAAAGAAAACTGAGTATTTGGAGCATGCAAACCCTCATAGGCTAACAAGGTAGCCAACAAAGAGCACAAAGAAAACGTAAAATTTGAAAGTTTGAAGTGCAATGTCACATGGTGGCTTATAAGCTACCCAAGAGTATCTCACCAAGCACCCACATAGAGATCAAATGCAATACTTCCCTATTATTACGAGGGTACAGCCACTAAAAATAACGTAAGTCTTGCCTAGTGTGGTTTATAGCTGGCTGGTGTCGTTCTGCAGACTATTATGTGAGCCCGAGGTCTACCCAGTGGGCACTCAATGAGGAGCAGCTGTAGGTCGCCCGTTATAAAAAAAAAATAGAATCGAAATTAGAAAGTTTTGGAGACTGTTTGAGCAGTCGGGTCCCAAAAAGGAAAAGAAAACAAGATGTCTTGACGAGGCAGCTAGTGGTAAATACTGGCAGAACTCAGGATCACTATTTAAACTACATGTTGAGTTGCTGATGAAGAGAAAAACAAGAATAAAACCTATAGGAGAACAAAATAGAATAAAAAGAAGCAGATAAGAAAAAGGAATGCCAGAGAAGTAGAAAATATGAACTTACGAAGGATCTGAACAAAACCAATCACCGTCTCTGGGCTTCACATTGGCATTATTGGGTGCCGCAGTCCCACCTCTGAAGGGTCCAGGCCTATCGAAGCCTCTTCCAGCAAACCTGCTGCCATTTCTTCCAGGTCCATACGGGAGTGAGTAGTCTCTATATCTATCTGTACCTCTTCTACCACCAAATCCATTATTGCGCATAGGACCACCAGAATGAGCTAAACCAGGAGTATAGCGATGATCTTCATTTCTACGACGAACAGGAGAAGCAGAACCTGCACGGATTCTATATCCTGAAAGAATCCAGCGATATCCAAATAGAATAAAAACCAGAAACAAAAGGAGAACCAATTACGGAACAAGGAAAAACTTATGTAGCCCATCAGACTATTATAACAGAGTTAACTAGTACCCAAACAATTTCTCAGCCATCTCTCCGAGTGGAATTACATACACATAACAGCACCACATATATTGTTACCATAGTTCAACAAGTAACAGTTCCGGTGAGGTAGTGGAAAATAATCAAAAGGTAATGACCAAGAACTTAAGTTCTGCTTTCCACGACATAGTTATTACGGTAAACAACTCACTAAAAGAAAAAATTAAGCCCACCATTCATACCAACTGCTATCTGCTTCTGAAGCCTGATGAGATAAAACAATTGATGGCACTACCAACGTGCTGACCAACCCTGCCTCCCATGACATTTCAAGAATGGCATCTTTCTGGTGCCATTAAATTTGTCATTGATCTTTTCGGCAAGTTACCACTTTCTTGTATACAAGTAAACCCCACCATATCACAGAATGAAACTAGTTTAAACTTGTTAACCAACAAATTATCATAACTTGAAACCAACCACCGAGTTACAATACAAAGTCCACCTTCTTGAAAGTGTTCACTATTTAACCCCCAACCCCTCCTTTTCATCCTTCATATTGTAATTTCCCAACATTAACCAAAGGCTGACCGATAGTAGTATTACAGCGAGTAATCAATAACCGATGCCTCTGAACAAATTGGCCAGTTGTATCATATAACCAGATGTAGGACCATGCACCATGTCAGATGTCCAAAATATCTAACCAACTATTGCACCAACCAAAATTTAGAAAGCTGACCTAAATGTCACAGTGAAAATAATACTTCAAACCATAAAGATGACGCAATATCTATGCCATAAACAGTCTTTGATCTCAACCATATAGCGATACCCATCATTTCACTTATCACATAAAGCCATTTTGTTACTAACACTCAAACAAAACCAACATTAATAAAATTTCCAATGTCAGCAAAAGCCATCCTCAAGACCAAAGTTCTTGCACCAGGCAACACTCAAAGCTGTCAAACACAATAAAATAAATCATACATACGATTAACACTCACAATAGTCTTTCCCAAACACGATAGATAAATAGATTAGTGGTTCAAATCCTCTATCAAGTAAAGCAGACGAAAGCCTAAGCTCATCAGCAGCATCCAAGTCAATGATATGCGATATACATCAGAAAAATGAAGGTCTAAATTCAGCTTGAAACAACTTATATAAACAGCTGATCACTTATGAAAATTGGCTTGTTATTTTTTCAAATGGTAACCTACCATATTACAATAGACATGGCTAAACGCTTCTGGTTTATTTTGGAAATCACATATAGATGTTTCAGAAAATGAAGACTTCAACCATGTCTCAACTAATCCAAGGTAGCACATTATTTCAAAACTATACAGCATCCAGTTGAAGTCTCATTGACCTCAAGCAATCACAAATAGCACCAACAACTCAACAAGAACATCCAATTGCTGGTCACTCAAAAACAAAAAAGTACAGACAGAGTAATAAATATCATTAACCTTGACAACATAAATTTTCTCCTTAGTGTTGTAAAAGCATAAGACAACCACTTCTTATACTATTCCAATGACCACTCAAAAAGTCAAAACCGAACACCTCCAACAGGTTTTGCTGAGATACATTTGGGTTCACATATAGTACATGATAAATTATGCATCGACATATTGAATTTATAAAGTACTCTAAGTATCAAAGTAATGGCGACCAAAACATGCCTTCCCTATCAGTAAAAGATTGTCCAGTTTTGAATTTTGAAAGTTGAGCTTGAATTTTGAATTCAAGTATATATGCACATTATCCCCCTACCCCTAACAGATTGTCTGGTTTTGAGTTTCGATATGTTGACTTCTATATTTTGAAAATATATATTTGAATAGGTTGTATAGTTTTTTGCAAACACAAATATTGAAAAAAATGGTACTTCCAGCCTGCTTTCACTATCATTGATTGATGTTTACAACTTGACATAAATAGTCAATATATGTGTCAATTAAGGCCACAAAATTTGACGATTTTGACCATTGAAAATCGAACTGGAGAACATTTCCGGGATGAAGGTGTAGATATTCAATCAATTGCAGAACACAAATATGCAAATACATAAAGGGTTGCATGAAGTTCGGACTATTCTAGCTCAAATATATATATGTATATAACAATCGAGGAAGACTTTATAGAGACGAAAAGAGCAAACACTATACAACATATTAAAAAATATTCGAATTCAAAATTAACGAAAGAACAACATATTTAGGCACATTTGAGGTCAAATTGTTTTTTAAAAAAGAAGCCAAATCGTCAAAATTTCACAAAATAGAACATATATAGGAATATTTGAGGTAAAAGTTCAAGAAAATTGAACTTGTCGGATAGAAAAACACATTTAGGGTTATTTAAGGTCAAAATTGAAAAACATAATCAACTGATCAAAATTTAAAATTGGGCAATCTATAAAGGGACCAATCCACTAGTTTATATTTCTAAAGCTGAAATACATGAACATATAACAAATAAGCAAATATTGACGAAAAGCAAATATTGTACAATATATTAAAAAACATTGATGTTGAAATTTTGAAAAAAAGTCAACTCATCAATATTCAAAATTGAACAATCTTTCACAGATGCAAACAATACTTCAAATTATTCTAGCTAAAATATCGCAAATTATATACGAAAACAATTAATAATTAATATAAAAACTATAAAAGAATGTTGAATATGAAGAAGATGAAGGGAGGAAAACAAACCATAGCTAGGTGGATCGTTATGGCGGACCTCGCCGGGTTCGTAATCGCTGCCGCCGTTTTCGCCGGCGCCTCCGCTTTCTGTAGGGCGGACGACGAGGCTGCTGAGCTGGTGAGGGGCAGTTTCGTCTTTTTCTCGAGACCCCATCAAACCTAGTTCCGGAGAAGCTTCTGGGGCCGATGATATAGTAGATTGATGAAACCCTAATAAAGGAGATGATTTAATTGCGAACTTTTTGGTAGTTTTGGGGTGAGAAATTGAAAGTAGGTATACTTAAAGGGGGCAAACAGATAAATATAGTGTGGTAATGTGCTGAGTTGTTGTTATACACAGCCCAAATTGTGTTTTCTAGACCATAAAATTATAGTTTTTTTAACCAACTCGCTCGGCCTAGTGGTTATCGACTCATGCGAGAGTCCAAATATTTACAGATGCCTCTACACCGTTGTAGTATAGATTCCCCTCTCCGATAGTGTAAGATTTCGTTAGTTGTATGATGTCGATAGGTTAAAAAAATGTGCTTTTTAGGAGAATTACTATACACACCCAAATAATGTTTTTAAAAAGGGGAATTGACTATTTTGACCTTGGATGAAACTTTATGAAACCCTACATTTATAAACAGAGGGCAAAATAGTTATTTCACTAATCAGAAGAACACTATTTGCTCGTGTGTTGGTGTGTATAAAAGACCAGGATTTTTAAATTGTTCGTAAGGAACTTTCATCTAGGGATAAAATAATAATTTCATTCATAAGAAAAATTGTTAGGGTGTGTATAGTTTTCCAGTAATGTGGTATATTACACAGATTTTTGATTGGTTTGATTGTGGAATTTAGGGATGTATGATATATTATATGGATTTTCTGAGTTATATGTTTAAATAAATTTAATGTTAACATATATGTTTTCCACCATCTATATTTTGAGGAATTTGGGTTATACTATGTGCAAGAGAATTCTTGACAAGTCATTATGTAATTTGAGATGTTTTAAGTATATGTTTATGTAAATTATGATTGAGTTAAAACGTGATTTTTTGAGATTGTTATAAATATAATAAAAAAATTGAATGAAAACAAGAGGGATATATATTACGACTTTCCGTGAGTTTAGAATACATTATAATTAAGACTTATTTATGGGCTTCTTCTCATACATCATTTGCTAGAGAATACTTATTGTTAATCAATATTTCCAACCAAATGATATCCATTCATAACATTTCCCCTTGGATGTCTAAAAATCAGGGAATATGCCCATTAAAATTTTACTAGGAAAAATCTTATAAGATTAAACACAAGTGAAGGAAAAAGAGTGCGTTATTCCCGATATTGACACAATTTATAAGAAGGCCAAGAGAGGTCTCTAAAATGAGCCCCATTCACACTAAAACTGCATCGATAATTTGTACTTTGTGCTTAAGTGGGTGTACCTTTAATGGGTCACACAGTAAAACAGGCGTCCATGCCCCGTGGTCCATCGCCCCGGGAACCATGCATGTCAACTCCAACCCAGGGGCGGATCCCGTAGCGTTCATAGAGGTTCATTTGAACCACCACTAATTTTTTTTTAGAATAAGCTCCATTAAATACGAGATATGGAGTTGTAGAGAAAAAATGAAAGAGAAAGATGATAGGTGGGTGGAGCGTGAAGATGGCTACGGCCTACTCGCTTATTATCGTGTTAGGTTATTTGATTGTTGGGTTGGGTTACATTTATTGGGCTCAATATGGAGTCTTAATTAATGAAGTAAGATTTTTCTAATTTTTGACATGTTCACTCTTTTTAATAATTAAATAACAAATATGTAGTACATATTGAAAAGAAGTAAAAATATATCAAAATGAAGTGAAAATTATACTCCATATCTTAATACAGTCACTTAACTTTCGTTATATTTATCGATACAAATTTTAAATTTGATCCATATCTTAATATATTAAGTAACAAACAAGTCATTATATCTTTTTAAAATTTTGATAGTGTACTATGATAAAATCAATAATCTAATGAGCTATAGAAGGACAAATTTAAATTAATATTTGTTCAATTTGAAAAAAATTATTGTCCAATTATAGATAAAATTCTTGTCCAATTATAGATAATTTATGATAAAATCTTTTATTAATAGTACAACGGACGCTAAAAAAATTAGTTCATATTTTGAACCACCACATGAAACATCCTAGATCCGGCCCTGCTCCAACCGTCAATTTTGTAAGATCATTGTTCTCATATGTTTTTTTATTTTCTAATAAGAATTAAATTCAAAAAAGAAAAATAATATATGATTTCGGATAAAATTAAATAATAAGAATTAAATTTTAAAGCTTATTTTTCTTGAATGGTTTCGGATAAAATTAAATCATGTATATAAGATTTTTTAAAATTTAAAAGCAAATATAAGTAATATATGCTATATAAACTTAAACTATCGAGAGAAAATCTTTATTCATATGATTATCGTATCAATTCTTTTACAAAACGAGATTTTAACCAGTTATTACAAAGAATTGGTACGACAGAGTTATGAGGAATCCAATAAAAGTTCGATTGTAAAATAAGGTTGTTATGTACTCTTAGTTATTAATCAACACAAATTGAAACGCCGCATATTCCATGTTCTAATTAGAATTCCGGAACACTTCGGAGAAAGAACGAAAAATGTGCTTGTACAATATTCAAGTTATTAAATAGTGCAAATAATAAAAGTTTTGTGAACGAATAAGCTTCAAACTTTGTTTGAGACATTTGCTTCGGCATGTAATAACTAATAAGTTAATAACTAACAACGAAAAACAAATATATATATTTCGAAATATACATATGTATAATATATTGTCTATATTAATAAATATTTGTATAAACTATTTCCTTAAAGAATCAATTACATCATTTTTGTATAAATCATAAAACTTCACTATTCACAAACTAACAAGCAGGAAACCCATTGAATTTCCTACGTATTTATTCCCCATAAAGGGAGAATCGTAAAGATCGTACGAGAAAAAAGAAAATAATTGATCATTTGGTATCTCTTGTTGGAATTATGAGATGTTTGACACATCATAATTAGTAGCAGTTGAACAATTTGATTGTTCTTAGTGATTAATTATTTAAGGTTAAGTTCATACGTACATTATGTTCCACAATAATATATATGCTGGAAGTGAATTCGAAATGCATTAGGGGTCATGATGGTTTTACTAGGGCCCGCTAATGATTCATATGTCAGTAAAATATTTGGTTGATATTTTATTAACATATGGCAAATCTTATTTCGATCCTAGAAGGTCATAAACAAACAATGAACTTGATTTTCAATACGATTGAAACTTCCATGTTAAAAGTGTAAATATCAAATAATGAAGGAGACGAAATTTCAAAGTGGGATTTCCACCCCATAGTTGTCCATATGAGGTGACAAAAAATCAAGTGACTTTTTGAATTTCAAGCACACTTATTCTTATCATGAATAGGTGCTTAATATAATGGGAGGTTATGATTTGGGAGTTAATGCATTTAACTCACCAAATGCATAAGATATGATTTATTCATATTCATTTGTATGAAAATTGAGATTTAAGCAACAAAAAAATACTCCTTCCTCCTCACCTCACTCTCGGCCAACAAAAAAAGAAAAGTTTCTCTTGGTTCATACTTTGTTTTTGAAACGCTTTCAAGGTCTAGTCGCTTCAAAGGAAGGAATCAATTCTGCATTGGTGTGGACCGACTAGAGAGGGGAACGCTTGTTGCTCTTCCGCTGCACACTCGATCACGCTTCAAAGGTATATACCCAAAACCATAGTTAAATGTGACTTGTTGAACATTGTATTCGATCGTTTATACAATTTTACATAATTTGATATGTAAAACTTGTATTACAACCGAGTTGATCGAATAGCCTAGTGGAAAAGGCTCTTGCTAGAGACCAGAAGGTCATGGATTCGATACACCTCATCGCTAATTTACAAAAAAAAAAGTTGTATTAAAACTCAACAGTGACATCATGAGCCTGGTACATATGTTCAAATTCACTTTAAATGTTATGAAATATGATTTCCATGAATTATAATATCATGTATCCATGTTTTGATATCAATTCTTGAGGTTGTTGTGCATCAGGAGTATTGTACAATCGTGTACTCGTTAAGGCACGTATATATTTTTCTAAAACATTCTGTAAAATTATAAATTAAACACTAGAGTCAATTTCGAGTTAACTGTAATTTTTCTGGAATTATTTCGATTTGTTAAGTGCTCGAAAATGATTTTTAAATAGCCATTTGTTCATCCGAAAGTGTTAAAACTCTATTCGGATGAACAGTGTTTTCGGATGAACAGTGTTTTCGGAATGAACAGTGATTCCGATTTCATTGTTCACGAAACACTGTTCACGTAATTAAAACAAATTGTTTTTGGTCCCAAAATTGTTTTGAATTTTATTTTATTATTGTGAATGTTTTTTGCTATTCTAGTATTTTGACTTTTTATTTTAACTTGTATGATAATTTGATTAATTTTAATGTTATAACATTTTAATTAATAGCACTAATATGATTAGTTGTTGATTTTATTTGTATTGATTATAAATAATATTAAATGGTTATTAATTAAAATTGAAGGCCTTAATTAATTATTTAAAACCCATGAGTTATTGATTTGGTTGTTACATTTGATGTACAATTATTACATATGTGTATTATAATTGTGTGTACCTTTGTTTGATATCCTTACGTGTTTAATTGATTTAATTCATGTATTTTATTTATTTTGATATATATTGGATGTTTATTTCATTATGAATGAATGTTGTAATAAGTGATATGATCTCATTATTGAAATACAACCTGCGTGTTGTCATGATTATATGACGACTTGTGTCAATTTATTTTATTGTTTATTTTATTGGCATGCGTGTCAATTATTTATCACCATGTGTGATTGTAATCAATAGAAGACGAAGTCACCCAAGGAACTGAATGATGACTAAAGACTTAGTTTAGAATTAAGTCTAGTTTACCTTTTCGATTTTTAGATCATATCATTAATCACATTTATTTGCGTTATATTCTATATTTTCATGCTCATATGATATATATTCTTGCTTGAGTGAATGTATATATGCATGTATGATCATGATTATATGTTTATAACTAATCCTACCTTAAGTCAAGTAATTTGTCATACGTGATCCTAAAGTCGGAATAATTATCTGAGTTCTCAGATACATTATGTGTTTTAGTAGGATTGTGAACACATTGTATGAGTTCAAATATTTAGATATTTGAATTATCCCTATGACATGTTTATCTGAGTTATTTATGTGCATATTTCCATTGTATTTATCACGTATGCAAACGCTAAGAACTTTAAGACCCTCCGATCCACATTAGAGAAATGCAAACTTAACAGCACCAATTTTCATGACTAGGCTCACAACTTGAGAATTGTCCTCAAGTCTGAGAGAACATACTACGTGCTCACGAGCATGCTCCCTAAGGTCCCTCCCACTGATGAGGAGTTTTATGTCTATCAACAGCACATGAATGATGCTATAGATGTCTAGTGTTTAATGTTCGCCAACATGGAATATTCAATGCAATGCGAAAAGGTCAACGCTTACGATATGTACCACCAGCTGGAAAACTTGTTCCAGCCGGAGGCACGCAATGACAGATACGAACCTGTTTGTGCTCTCGTTGATTGTAAGCTAGGCGATGGACAGCCAGCAAGTCCCCACGTCATCAAGATGATGGGCTTAGTCAAAAGACTAGCCACGTTTGGGGTACCCGTCTTTAAGGAGATGTCTCTAGATATCATTCTTAGGTCGCTGATTTCTTCAATGATGTTGTGTTGAACTATAACATGCATGAATATGACAAGGCGTTGTCTAAGATGCATGGTATGATCAACGAGTGCTAAACAAAACATCAGGAAGACAAGACAAAGGTTGCCCCTCGTGCAACGGATCCTACTCAGAAGGCATCCAAGAAGGATGTCAAAAAGGATGACAAGTTTCATTACTATGAAATAGTTGGCCATTGGAAGAGAAACTGCAAGAAGTACCTGGCAGACGAGAAGAGTGGTTCGACCACTACTACTCTGCCATCATGTATTAATGTTATAACATTAGCATGAAAAGGAACAAACCTGATGACTTGAACCCGACATAGTTATGGCATGGCAGACTCGGTCATATAAATGACAAGCGCATTAAAATGCTCCATGACAACGGAATTCTTACGCCATCTGGTTTTGAATCTTACGACAAATGCGAGTCATGTCATTTAGACAAGATGACCAAGTCACCTTTCCCTAGTACAAGTGAAATGACAAGTGATTTATTGGGAATCATACATACAGATGTATGTGGCCCAATGAACACACCCGCTAGAGGAGGCTATCCTTACTTCATTACCTTCACCGATGATTTCAGAAGATACGGTGATGTATACCTGTTGAAACATAAAAACGAAGCCTTGAAAAGTTCAAAGAGTTTCAGAAGGAAGTGGAAAACCAATTCGCCAGGACAATCAATATTTTTGCTCCGACAGGGGAGGAGAATACTTGAGCCATGACTTCTTGCAAGACCTAAAGGAGTTTTGTATTGTATCACAACTCACACCTGCTGGTACACCACAACACAATGGTGTCTCCGAAAGGAGAAATTGAACCTTATTAGATATGGTTCGATCAATTGATGAGCACATCAGAACTCCGAACTAATATGGGGTTACGCATTGAAACTGCCCCCTCAACACTGAACAAATGTCCAACCAAATCAGCACCTAAGACCCCACATGAGATATGGTTTGAGACTCTTCCCAAACTAGGGTACTTGAGGACTTGGGGATCCGAGGCCTATGTTAAGAGAGTTAACAAAGATAAGCTTGGACCTAAATCCGGCAAGTGTTATTTCATTGGTTACCCTAAGGAAACCAAGGGGTACTTCTTTTATCTCAAGCCCGAAAATAAGATCTTCGTGGCACGTAATGGAACTTTCCTTGAGAAGGAATACATTACAAAGAGATACAAGAATAATGACTCTTGAAATTATTCAAGAGGGTGACACAGCATGTCCTAGTACCTTAGCTGATTCACCTCAAGAGGTGGACCCTTCTTATGAAGAAGTGGTTCAACTCGACCGTCCCGTCAGGAACCCGATAAATGGTATGGGGAATCTTTCCTGATTGAAAGCGAGGAATCCTCAACTTATGAGGAATCCATGAAACAACAAGATGTTGATGAGTGGCTCTTAGCCATGCAATCCGAGATGGATTCAATATACCATAATGAAGTATGGACATTGATTGATTTGCCGAGGGGTGATAGACCCATCGAATGCAAACGGGTGTTTAAACGAAAGTTTGATAAAGATGGAAATGTCCATGTTTATAAGGCTTGACTAGTAGCTAAAGGTTTCAAATAGATTCATTGTATCGACTATGATGAAACCTTTTCTCCAGTCGTTAAGTTTAAATCCATTCAGATTATCTTGGCCATTCCCACATACTATGATTATGCAATCTGACAAATGGATATGAAGACAGCTTTCCTTAACGGGAAACTTAAAGAGGATGTGTACATGACACAACCTCTTGGATTCACAAGCTCGAAAGAGCCTAAGAAGGTATGCAAACTTCAGAGATCCATTTATAGTCTGAAGCAAGCATCCATGAGTTGGAGTCTTCGTTTCAATTAATCAATCAAAAAGTTTGGATTCATTCGGTGTGAAGAAGATTCTTGTGTATACAAGAAGGTTAGTGGGAGCAACATTGCATTTGTCGTGCTATATGTAGACGACATTCTTCTCATAGGAAATGACATACCCATGCTTGAATCAGTCAAGGCATGGTTGTGCAAATGTTTCTCTATGAAAGACTTAGGAGAGGCACAATACATTATCGGAATTAAGATCCATAGGGAACGACCGAAGAGACTCATTGGACTGAGTCAAAACACCTATATTGATAAGGTGTTACATAGGTTCCATATGGAAAATTCCAAGAGAGGTAATCTCCCCATGAGACGTGGCATCTCTATTAGTCGTGCTGACAGTCCTACAGACAGCTTCGAGATAGAGAAGATGAAAAGGATCTGTTATGCCTCTGCCATAGGATCTATCATGTATGCCATGCTTTGTACACGATCTGACGTTTCTTACGCTTTGAGCGTAACAAGTCGTTATCAGTCATGCCCAGGACAAGCTCACTGGAAAGGCGTAAAAGTCGTTCTCAAGTATTCAAGAAATACTAGATCCATGTGTCTTGTCTATGAGGGAGATAAAGAGTTACAGGTTGTAGGCTATACCGATGCGAGCTTCCGAACCGACAAAGATGATTCTAGATCTCAGTCTGGTTATGTGTTTCGCATAAATGGTGGTACGGTGTCTTTGTGCTGTAACAAGCAAAGCACTATGGTAAATACTACAATGGAAGCTGAATATGTTGTAGCATCAGATGCTGCAAAGGAAGCATGCTGGATTAAGAAGTTTGTTAGTGAACTTGGTGTTTTGCGTAGCATTGACGAGCCGGTAGTGTTATATTGTGATAACACTAGTGCAATTGCTCAGGCGAAAGAACCAAGGTCACATCACCGCTCCAAGCATATGCTCAGAAAGTATCACATCATTCGTGACATCACAGAATGAGAAGATGTGAGTGTATGCAAGATACATACAAATGACAACATAGCTGGCCCATTGACCAAACCGTTGCCTCACGGAAAACATGACAAGCATGTATCAAGTGTTGGACTTAGATATATTCTTGGATGGCGTTAGGTTTAGTGAGAGGTGTATTTCTCTGTATTTTGTCATAGTTTGGTCTTGATAAGACTATGTTGAATAATTGATTCAAATATATGTATGTTTATTTCTAGTTTGACTGTCTTTCATACATATATCTTTATTTTGGTTCCATTGTTGTCCTTGTCTTCTAGAGAGGTCTTTGGGGTTGAGGATCCCAAATGAGAGACCCTTTACTTAGCCTAGAAGCAAGGGATGACTTGTCCCTGATCAAATGTTCACTGATTGGAATCGAATATTATAATGATCAGTATGTATATGATTGTCTTGGTCACGTCTCTTAGACAAGAAAGGGAGTAAATATACTCTAGTCATGCACATGGTTATATAGCAAACTTAGAAGATGACATATCTGTGTCATAAGTACTTCTCATCGAACTTATGTTAAATGGTGATTCTTAGACCTGTATGACGGAAATGCATTAGCATAAGACTTGCGTGCTTTAACTGTATCAACCGTCTTCTGTAGAAGGAAGGCTATAAAGGCATATGTTGGGCATACTTGGAACATGTTGGTACATTGTTGTACATCAGAAGGGATTCACACAAATCGGTTATGTCGATTGATTCATGAGATCTCGGTAGATTAATGGTGATTAAGATGTCCATCTCCAGTAGCAGTACTAGGTATCACATTAAGTCTATTATCCGAGACAATACAGGTGCAAGAGTATGGTGACACATATCTTAACATAGCTTGACTGTAGAATCACAATGCGAAGGAATCACTTTACAAGTAATCGTCCAAGGGCAAGTGGGAGTGTTAGAATTATGAGGTGCTTGACATGTCATAATAAGTGCCCGTTGAACAATTAGATTGTTCGAAGTGATTACTTATTTAAAGTCAAGTTCATACGTATATTATGTTTGACAATAATATACTTGCTAGGAATGAATTCGAAATGCATTAGGGATCATGATAGTTTTAATAGGGCCCGCTCATGATTTATATGTTAGTAAAATACTTGTCGATATTTTATGAACATATGGCTAATGTCATTTCAATCCTAGAAGGTCACACACATACAATGCGATTTTCAATACGATTGAAACTTCCGAGGTTTAAGTGTAAACGTCAAAGAATGAAGGGGAGGAAATTCCAAAGTGGAATTTCCAACCCCATAGTCGACCAAAATAAATGACCAAAATGAATGAGAAAGTCATTTTGACTTTTGAATTCAAACACACTTATTATTGTAATAAGTGTGGTTTAATAGGTGGGGATGTTACACAAGGGATGATAAAATCTTAATCTATTCAACATTCTATTCAACATAGTACTAAGTGGTGAATAAATTGAGAGGGAGGTTATGTTTTGTGTTAATGCTATATAAACACCATTTGGTGACGAAACATAACAATAATCTTCTCATTATCATCTTTTCACTTATAAGATAATTGAAAAGAAAAATACTCTCTTCTCCTACCTCACTTGGCCGATAACACCAAGAGAAATAGTTCTCTTGGTTCATTCTTTGTGTAAACACTCTCAAGCTTTAGTTGCTTCGAAGGAAAGAATCAACATTGCATTAGTGTGGACTAACTAGAGAGGGGAACGATTGTTGCTCTTCCGCTGCACGCTCAAACACGCTTCAAAGGTATACACACTAACTCATAGTTAAATGTGATCTTAGAACATTGTATTCGATCGTTTATACTTATACGATTTTACATAATTTGATATGTAAAACTCGTAATAAAACCCAACACTTGGATGGTTCCGAATAAGAGTGTGTGGTTTGGAATGAAAGATGTGAAGAGCAAACTGAGATGCTCAAAGTGTTGAACCAATTGAATGAGTGTAGAAAGTTGAAAGACTCAAGAATTTGTTTCTCAAAGATGTGTGAAAGTTTTGTTGAAAAGGTTTTAAAATGGCTATATCTAATACACAAAATAGCACGATCGGATGTTGTATCATCCGATCCAAGACCCGATCTAACCCAACGGTGGATGATAACTCGACATCGGGTGATAGGGTCGCATGATAGACCATCTGACCTATCGTCATCTAGAAATGAAAGTGCATCTATCGGCACTTGGTGGGATGATGCACATCATCAAATCCAAGTCACGATCACAGGATTTTGGTGGAAACAGAAGATACGACCAGGGCTAAGATCGGGCCTTGCAATTCCCAATCTAAGACTAGATCAATCTAACAAATTTGAAAACTTATTTCAATCTCGATTTTAACATCGAGATTAACATCCAAACTACAATCAATCTAACACAAAGTTAAATTGATACATATCGAATGTTATTTTAAAGGAAAATCAAGATAAGTTATAATTCAGATCTCGTCAAACAATTAAAAAGATTGGAATCGTTTTTTGAAAACTCATTTTAAAATCATACTCGAGACCTAATAATTTAAATCAATGAGAGATACAACTTGCTTACAATTAATGCATCCAAATATAAAACTTAATCTAAGCGCTGCAGGTGTAATCTTTATACGAGCTTGTTCGCAGTACTTCCAGCTAATATAGTCAAACGAGATTAAATTGCGATGTATTTTGTTATCTTCAAAATGAGGAATTCATAAGATCTTTTGATCAATAAACTCCTCCTTTTTATTATAATAACAAATAACCTTATAGATAACGGGAGTCAAAAAAGAAAAAAAAGACGATAACTCCCCCTCAACATAAGCATCCAAGCATATTATCAAATCAATTACCCAATGTACCACAACAAAAAACTAAACACAAACTCATTTGAAATAAAATAGAAGCAATCAACTAATCTCAACAATTAAAAAGTTCCAAAACGAGCTACTAATCTCAACAATAGATAAGTTCCAAAGCAAGGTCCTTCAACTCTTCCTCACTACATCCACTTTTGTGATGTTGGCATTTGAGGAATCTAAGAAGTCCCGGAACACATGATCTCATCTCACGCTGCTCTTAGCGAATAACCCGTAGTTCAGCGATGATGCTTCTCTGCTTTGCAAGCACTAAGTCTTACTTCTGCTTAGTAGTGTAATGCCGTGTAGACTCAGAAGTAGATACCATCTACATTAAGTCCAAAATAGTATCAGAAGCCACCTCATGTACATTTGGAGGAGGTCAAGCTTCCGGAGTAGCATCAGACTTTCTTCTTTTTGCCCCAATTAGAATCACAACTAAATGTCCATCTCTAAACCCCAGTCTTTTGTTAGCCAAAGTGTGTGGCCCAATTCCCTTAAAAACTGTACCATCTTCAAGATTTTGAAAAATCTTCCACTTTCGTACAATGTGGCACACAAGCATTCCATAGGGATATAAACCAAGATTATTCTTTGAAGGGAGGCACCCATGGGAAATATAATGAGAAACGAAAGGTTTATTTTCAACCTAAGATTCAACCGCGTTAAGACAAAAGTTTCTATTTAGGATAACTCTGAGGCCTTTGAACTAGTAGGAAGTAAACAATGTTGAATAATTTATAGTGAACTTGTTATCCCCCGACATGTAAGGAATACAAGCACCACGCTCACAACGAGCTGCATCACTATCTCCTACATTCACATTCAATAATGTGACCATATCGGCAAGTCTCATAATCCCCATATCCTCATTCCACATACTACAACCATAATTACAAAAGCCCTCAAACTCTAATTCAAAATCGTCAAAAAAACTCTCCTCATCATAAACAAAAGTGTGAGTACCACAAGTAAGAGACAACGAGCAAGCAAGATCTCTATCAACATGCCCCTTATAATTTTGACATGCCTATAGAACCATTTTACGAGACTATCATGAATTGGGTTCTTAGATCGAAGAAATTCTAACCAGCCTTGGAATTGAAGACATTGCCAAGTTTCGAAGAATTCCTAATTGTTGTCTTCAACCACGTAACTATCAAGCATCCCTCTGTTCGAGCCCGTGCCGTCACGAGAGTGAATTTTGTTCACGTGTTTGGGAGCAACTATTTCTTGAGTTGGGGAGTCATGTGAATGATGAAGATGATAAAGTTTGGTCAAAATTGGGCTTGATTTAGAGTGAATGGGTTGAATTTAGAATGGGTGGGTCGAATTTTTGAAGTGCTAAGGAAGTTTGGAGAGTTTTGGTTATGGAGGAAAGGAGATTTTGGAGAAGAAGGAAGAAGAATCCGGATGAAATTGGGTTTTTTTGCCTTATAGGGTTTGATTGGATGATGGGTCAGGCCTTGCATCATCCAACCAATCATACGCTGGAATGGGTACGAGCAAGTCAAATGACGATAAGATGTTGCATTATCCTACCCTCCATCCGATCTTTATCTCAAAAACATCTGTTCTGTAAATCGTGTGCTGGTCGAGCTTTTATCCTCCGGGCGTCATCCGATTATCATCAGTTTTGGCCAATTAACTCATTCTTGAGCCCAAACTACCAACCAACTTTGCACGATCTCTTACCAACTCTTAAACCCAAGCGAGATGTATTCTAAAGAGGACCGAACACACATAATATACAAGCATAACATTATAACAAACCATATCACACATGTATAGAATCATACAAATGCACACATACACGTAGCACATATCATTCCTCGAACAAAAGTTCTCTTAGGAATGGCGAGTACAATTTGGCACATTGACATATTATGGGAATCATAGTCACATCGTCCCTCGAACAAAAGTTCTCTTAGAGACGCCAAGGAGGAAATCAAACACCTTTCACTCCAGAAAATACACACACATATATAACTTGAAATAAAACATAGAATGACATGTACCAAATACTAGCACGATCAATCATGCCAAGTTCACGACGAATTTTACTAAATTGAATTTCGGCCAAAGGTTTAGTGAAAATGTCCTCTATTTGGTCATTTGTGCCAATAAATTCTAAAATAAGATTGCCTTTTTGAACATGAACACGAATGAAATGGTGTCTAATCCCTATGTGTTTACTTCGTGAGTGTTGAACGGATTCTTAGCTATATTTATGGCACTAGTGTTATCGCAAAATACGGGAACATGATCAAACTTGAGGCCAAAGTCCTCTACGGTTTGTTTCATCCAAAGGATTTGAGCGACACAATTTCTTATGACTATGTATTCGACTTTGGCGGTTGACAACGCCACACTAGTTTCTTTCTTACTAGCCCAAGACGTAAGATTATAACCAAGAAAGTGACAAGTGCCACTTTTGCTCTTATGATCTAACGTACAAACGTCAAAATCCACATCCGAATATTCTACTAAATAAAAGTTCCTATTTCTAGGATACCAAAGGCCGAAATCTACGGTTCCCTTAACATAACGTATAATACGATGAACCGCTTTTATATGAGACTAGGGTTAGCCAATTTATCAAAAGATATTACTCATCACAACAATGACAACATCAAACTTAAAAAGAATGAATATATAACCCTAACGAAAACACAAAGTTAGCCGTGTGTGAAGACTTCGATTAAAAAATTCTTCAATTTATCATGAGAATTAACACAAAAATTAGCCTTGTAGTGATAGGGATGTTTACTTTTCCTTCCATTTAAATTACAAAAAATATGAACTTAAAACAATTTTATATTTTGAAAAAATGTCCTTATCATTCAGGAATATGAGGCGTATTATTATGGGCCGGATAATCGAGACGAGAGTTAGGGCTTGGAACATCGCCATCAAAGGATATAGCTTTCAATAAAAGGAGATCTTTTATTCTTTTTAATTGTACCCCACCTTCGATATTCGGAAATATTATTTATATTTTGAGAATATGGGGAATAATCAAATTACTTCTCATATTTAGTAAAATTTCACTTACTAAACACTCATCTTCACTAGCATCATCATACAAAATATAATGTCGTTTACCTTTTCTCTTTCGCCATAACTAAACAATATGACAGATTAATGAACTCGAGAGAAAAAAGTAGTTGATGAAGTTGATTAATGAAATTACATGTAGAAACAAACTTGAAAGATTATTTCGAGAGAATATTTTGGAATGCACTACCTTGTATAGTTATTATACGTCAAAATCATAATCAGAGTTGAAATAGGAGTTTATTATAAAGAGAAAAGTAATTTTGCATCTGATTTTTAATGGCTACATTTGTTTTTGAAAATATATGCTTTATTAAATTTCTTTTTAGTTAAATAGACCTCGAAGACAAAAAAATTTGGAGTATGTTATATGTTGTGGAAAATTACGGGATAATTCTTTTGTTGTGGATAGTCTAATAGTATATATAGTGTTTCTATGGGGGAACAATACTTTTGTTGACTATTTTAATGAGTTTGAAAATTACTAATACTAGATTACGTGCTTTGCACATGAATATTAATCGAGTAAAAGTAAAATTTATTTATATAATATTTAAGATACTTATTTCGGTATTAGTCGGTCAAAATTTTATTTCTTTTTTCAAAATATTATTGTTTGAAATATTTTAACTATTAGTTTTAATTTTATATATTTTTTTTATAATAGTGTAAACCAATAAAAATAAATATATTTTACTTTCTTTTTTTTTTTGTAAATAAGCGATTGTATATAAATATATTTTACTTAAACTACATAAACAAAGTTAAACTAATTTCATTTCTATGAACTTTGCTCCTTATAATGAGATAACTAATCTAACATATCTATTTATAGACAATGAATGAGATATATTAACAAATTAGATCGATTGAGGTGTTCACTATGCATTAATACACGACTTATTAAAAGCTTTGTTGTTCATATAATAATATTAATACTTTGTAATTAGAGCTATTATTGAAAATATGTCATAAATGTTGGAAATAGGAGATCATTTTAATCTCATAAAGTGTGGCCGTTGAACAATTAGATTTTTTCAAGTATTAATACATTTAAGATATATAAGTTCAAAAGAATAATATATTAAATTAGTTGATACTTAATATATCAAAAGGGATTTTTGATTCATATTAAGAGTTATGATGGTTTACTAGGAGCCCGCTGATAGTTTATGTAATTATAATATTTGGTTAATTATTATATTATATTGCTACTATTAATCAAGCATAAGAGGTCGCACACAAAATACTATCCTACTATATAACAATAATAAAATTATTATTTAGAACAACCAGGAATGTATTCTTATGGAGGGAATAATATTATTCCACGGGATTTTATCGCATCAAATCCCACACAACGATAAAGGTTATCGAATGGTCATGTTGGTCATAATGGAATTCATTCACCATTGTGATTATTAATATAAAACTATTACTTAATTATATGTTTAAGGCTAATTCATTTCTCACTTTTGAAGTTGAGAAAGTTAGAAAAATCTCTCCTCTCCCTACATTGTCATGGCCGAATGTAAAGAACAATTTTCTTCTTCATTTTTCTTAAGCAAAAAACATACAAAACCTTCTAGTGAAACGACGATTGATTTGAAGCATATCGTTGGTGTAGGCTACATCTTAGAGATGCTGGAATTCAAGCACCAAGGAGGAGTTCTCATTCCGTTGCAATTCCAAAAGGTATAAATACTAACCCCTTGAGTTATTGTCAATATATATGGTAGGATCTTGGTTTCGGGAAAAACGAACGTTATAATGTTCGTTGGAATATGATTTAAATCCCTTCAGTGGTATCATGAGCAATACTACGATTATATTGATGTAATTGTGATGTTTATGCACTGTTCATAATATACTCGCATGAGTTTAGTGTTAACTTTTGGGACTTTAAGAATTAATTTGTTGTTTAAGGGTCTTTTAGGTAATAAATAGTTCCGAAAAATAAAAATTATGGTTATATTAGAAATAATTTTTTGAGTCACATAGAATTTTTTCGAATTTTTCAGAATTTATTTGTGTGTCAAAAAACTATTAGAACGACTAGAAATACATAAAAACAATATGAAATTAAACTGTCTGCACAGTAACGTCACTGATGACATCATCAGAGTGCTGACATCATCATCCCCAGGGTTATATTAGTTGACTGAGTTGGCTCGGTCAACTAAGTTGACTCGGTCGAGTCAACGAGTTAACACAGTCAATTGTTGACCACGCAACGTGGCACCACCATATTCTGCCACGTGGCCCAATGGTAGGCTGAAACGTGTCTCCCTGGTTGATGACACGTGCTAACCTACTCCTAAAAGGTTCTATGACTCGCCCATTAGTGATAACTGCAGCCTCAGAAGCAACAGTTGATACATGCATAAGCAAAATATCTTACAACTTCGGCTAATATAGGGTATTCCACCGTGGTACAATGTGAAGTGGGGAATCAATTGGCTCTCACAAGATCCATCCGAATACTTATTCAACTCAGAAGTATTTTCTGCCTGAAGTTCCGTCAACAATTTTGAATAACCTTCCCTTAAAAAGCCAAAAGCTCTTAAACTATTCTTTAGCCAAACATGATTGATCAAAATTAAATATAATAATTTTAAAAATATGACAAATATAAATATTTTAAACAATATATATAGTCGGTTCGGTCGGTTTCGTTTTATGGTAAAGCCAAAAACCGAAATTTTTTTTTTCGTTTTTAGTTTTTTTTTGCACCATCACGGTCCGATGCCATTTTTTCTCAACCAAGTCGGTACAATTTTGGTTCGGTCGGCTTTGTCAGTTTAATGCGAACCAAAAATATCCCTAGGTGAAGATGATAGGGGTTTCGCTGGTGGTTTATATTGGCGGGGGCTGCAGGGGCGGTGCTGGTGGCAGAGCTATTGGTTGCAAGTGGGGGATGGGCAATGGGGGATTGAGCTGGTGGTTTAGGTCGGAGGGGGCGGGGGCTGGTGGTAAAGATGGCTACAAGTGGGGGTTGGGGGGTTCAAAAGTATGATGAAGAAGGGTTGAGACATACGTTTGATTTTTGAAAGATATGAGGTTGGTTAAGATTTTTGATGTTGGGTTTGTTCATTGGTAGCTTGAGTTAGATTTAGGTGTGGTTTGTCTAATTTGCCATTCATTAAACAATCAAATAACTGAAAATGTGAAAACCCGAAAGTTCAGGTTCGTTTGTTTTGGGTTGGATGTAGGTAGGCTTGTGCACGTTCTG
The DNA here is from genome assembly GCA_003412495.2 of Echium plantagineum. Classification (NCBI taxonomy): domain Eukaryota; kingdom Viridiplantae; phylum Streptophyta; class Magnoliopsida; order Boraginales; family Boraginaceae; genus Echium; species Echium plantagineum. The sequence goes on from QFAX02000190.1 coordinate 204,538, forward strand.
TTCGGTTTTGGATAAAAAAAAGAACCGAACCGACCTATTCGGTTCTACATTAGATGGAAGTGAAAAAGGTTCGGTTCCAAACGGTTCGGTTCTCGGTCTGTTCCGGTTCGGTTTCGGTTCTGGACCGGTTCTGGGCTTCATGTTTTGGACTTAAATTTGAGCCCACTTTCGGTCTTGAAAGTTTGGGCCTGTTTGTTTCTAGCTAATATTATTATTATTTTTGGGCTCAAATCTAAATATGATTAGTATTGTTTTATATTAAATGTAACTCATAATTAAGTTCCAAAATATATCTACTATATATAAGTTTAACGAGCCCCTTTTAAAACTAATTTCGAAATGTGTATACACATTCGTCACATGACATCACTTTTTAAATATATATACCATATATTATTAGCTTAAAACATATTCACTTAGTTATGATTATATCATACTAATAATAAACAATATTAAATCCTCTCCACAATATCCCTTACTAAGTTTAATTTTTTCTACATAAATTTAGTCATCGGTTCGGTTTTTATCGTTCTTCCATAAGCCGAACCGCATCGGATCGGTTCCCTCAAAGGCGGAACCAAAATCGGTTCGGTTCTGATCGGTTCCAAAAAACTTGATTCTTTTATGTTCGGTTCGGCTCGGTTCCGGTTTTCCTCCACACCTCTTGATGTAGGTTAATCTAGGTGAATTACACCGTTCACATTTTTTGGAAGCAAAAAAATAAGGTTAATGTAGGTTAATCTAGGTCAATAGATTTATTATCATTCCCCCGCAAATCATTCACCACCAAATCAGGGTGTAATGGTAGGTTAATGAATTAATAATTTTTATTATTACTCCCTCCGTTCTCTTTTACTTGTCTTTCTAGCCTCGTATATTTGTTTCTAAATAGTTTTCTTTCTAGCATAATTAATTACAAATTTACATTTTAAATGCAGTTTTTGATTAGTTTTTACTATAAATTTATCAACCAACCAATCATATAGTTTCAATTGATTGTCATTTACATTTTTAATTTACTTTTTGGCTATCTTTAATTTTTTCTTAATCATTGTACACATGGCTAGAACGACAAGTAAAAGAGAACGGATGGAGTATTACTTTAGAATAAAACACCCATTAATATTATTTCCCTCTAAAAATTCTAATACTCTCATATTCTCTTCAAAAAAATACACTCCTCAATGAATTGCATAAACTACCGTCATCACATATACTACAAAAGCGTAATTGATATTCCTTCTTCGTTGTATTAACAAATATTATTATTTGAATTTCACTATTCATGCCGTAGTGACATATACTCCCTCCGTTTCACAATACTTGAATGTTTAGGAACAATTTACTTTTTCTTAATAGTTGATTGTTTGTGGAATTCAATATGCTTTTGTACTCATGCTTTCTTTTTTTACCATTGGTATAGAGGTTACTTTTCATTTGAAAGTATTTTGTAGGGTATAATAGTAAATTTCATTAGCCCCTTAATAAAATACTTTTTGGCTAACCAATCAAGTATTGTGAAACGGAGAATATCATTCAATAAATTGGATTTTCGCCTCGTTGCCTTAAAATTAACTATTTTGTATGCTATTATTTTTAATTAAATAAGATGTTTCATTATATATTTAAAATGTGAAAAAGGAAGCATTTTCATTATTATTCAAATTCGACGAATCATATAGTTTTACTATTTCATTAATTAAATAGTTTGTCAATGGGATCCACTATACACACACCCAAATAGTGGATTACTATTGCACTAAATGACCATTTTATCCCCCTATTTAATTTCCTCACTTATTACACTTCCAAATGGGGGGGGGGGGGGGCAGAATTATCATTTTACGCTACAGTAACCCACTATTTGGGTGTGTGTATAACAGATCAGTTTATCAACTTAATTGTAATTACAATCAAAATTATCGAAAAAGAAATATGAGTTAATATATGCTCTAAGGCCGACTACTATGACTACATGCCCCACTAGCTGAATAGGCGTAAGAAAGCTACCTTGACCATCTTCCGAATTTATAAATAATCTACTGATCAAAGGCTGTAAGGGCGGACTGCTCTACATTCAGCCACACCGCAATGACCCCCCCGAAGCGATCTTCTTCTAGTTGCGGGACGAAATCTGACAGCCAATTGTTGTCTCTGAATAACCAGCCGCTCAATTCTTCCATAACATGAGGAGGTGGGTTGCGCGCGAGCCGAATGACGTAGGTGCACAAGAGTACTTCGCGCCACAACCATCTCATTTTATTTTGATGATAAATTGGCCAAACTAAAAAAACTCTTTATTTTGCTTTGGCATTGCCATACTAGGTTTTTCAGTGACATGTCAAATGATATGGAATTTCCGACCAGATTGAAATACGGGAATTGAGACCTAAAAATATCCATGTCAGTTAAAGATTTATCTTTCTTGCGTGATAGGAATAGAGCATAGGGCAAGTAGATTAGCCAAGGCAGCTGCCTTGTAGTTCTTCCACGGCATGCTCCAAGAAAGACTTCCTCCATGGCATAGCTCAGTTATTCAATCACGTGAAAAAGATTCAACAAAAGACAGAAAAAAATCCACTATCCGTTTTACGCCAAGCAATACAATTTGAATAAATAATAAAAAGAAAATATCTTTTTAGATATCTTAATTGGACAAATTAATGAAGTCTCCTTTCGATGAATAAACGAAAGAATTTCTTTAAATAATCAATTAATTAATATTATTCTTATTTTGAAATGAAAGGACTTCCTTTTCTATTTTTTATCAAAATATCCAAAATTTCGAAAAAAAAAATAGAACTAATTGTTAGAAATAATGATCGAAAATACAACAATGTGAATTAGTGAACCCAGAAATTGCAAACGAAATAAAACTAGAATAAACTTATCGGTTTAAGCTGCGCCGTGGTATGGAAGCCACTGACTTGAAAGCTTTATCGACACGACCTCGGTGGTAATCGTAAATGTTTGAAGCTCCCCAAGGTTAACACAGCAGCTGCGAGACACGTCCACTCGTGGCTCACAACTTTGGAACTTGCAATAATTCTTTACCCAGGAATAGAAGAAGAAGGCTTGATGGTTTCTAGTTTTTCTGGTATATCAAATGTGTGGCTATGTGTTTCCATTTATAGCTGAACACAATAACTAACATAGCTATTGTAGCTAGAGAAAACCGACGCGCATTTAATGGACCAATAAACCAAAAGTTATGGTTACATTTGACTAAGTCAAAGTAACCGTTGTATGTTGAATAACAGAATTAAGAGGAGGAAGTTACTAAAGGTTAGGAGAATAAATTGGTTTAAATGGGTTCGACTAACCTCCAATTGACTTGGTCAAAGGACCGTTAGTCTAGGTTAACAACAAATGATTGGCTTTATGAGCCTTTATTCCAACAATCCCCCACAAAAGGCGAAGAAAGACAAACGAAGAAAATCCTGGGTAAAGGAAAGTTTGGATACTTAAGTGTCAATATCCTTCGATTTGAATTGACACGTAGTGAAGTGAGGCAACAACTTTCATTCAATAAGTGAATTTCTCTTGAACTTGTTGAAATTCAGTTGAGACCCCCACAACACATATCATACCTTCAAAATCATGCAAGTTCCGCGATACAACACAAACGCATATAATGGCCATGCATACACCTCGGGTCTAATGAGCGCTCTAGGAAGACGTGCCCAAGTCTTTCATAGATGGCGGCCTCACCATCACACTCACGTAGGTAACTCTTATAGTGCGTCTCAATAGCACTATCTCTTAGTTATTAAGGACATATAGTCCACCCTGTTATCGAGATCGATATCCATCAAGTGTGTCACCACCAAAAACTGGCTATGGAATGTCGTAGACAGTGTCCATCAAGTGCACCACACCACCAAATAACGGCTATGAATATCACAATCAACATCCATCAAGTGTGTCACCACCAGATAACTGGCTATGGAATGTCGTAGACAACGTCCATCAAGTGCACCACACCACCAAATAAATGGCTATAAATATCACAATCATCATCCATCAAGTGCGTCTCAAAGCACCACCAAAGAACTGGCTATGGATATCAAAATCAACATCCATCAAGTGCGTCTCAAAGCACCACCAAATAACTGGCTATGGATATGATAAAGCACTACAACACGCCATAGGAATGAGAAGGTAGTGCATCAAGAATCATGTGGCTTAGTTTGACCACTAAAGGGTATCCACCACACTATTCCGACTCAAGGGCATTAGCTCATTCCCCTCGACGTATCAAGGACCATCGTCCTTGTCAACCCTTTGATAAGAGGGTCTGCAATATTTCTCTTGGACTTCACATAGTCTAGAGAAATTACTCCATTTTTCAGGAGTTGTCTAACGACACCATGCCTAATTCGAATGTGTCATTTCTTTCCATTATAAAAATTATTCTTAGCAACTCCAATAGTTGCCTAAGAATCACAATGAAGAGAAACCAATATTTGTAGTTTCCCCCACAATGGCATATCTGACAATATGTTCTTTAACCAATCTGCCTCTTGTCCAGCTAACTCAAGAGCAATAAATTCATATTCCATGGTGGAGCGCGCTATGCAAGTTCGTTTAGCAGATTTCCACAAAATAGCGCCACCACCCATGGTAACCACATACCCGCTAGTCGAACTGATTTCATCATCACATTAATAGTTCCTTCCAAGTACTTTAGTAAACGATGAAGGGCATCCCAAAAGATTCTTCATGTCCTAGTGATTAATCTAATATCACAAGACATTTACCTGACTACCAAATTAATCAATTCCATGATAAATGTGAACTTCATTTCCTTTCAAGTTACCACATTTTGTTGGTTAAATTTCATGCAATCTTGAAATCACATTTTTCATTTATAACCATTCATATCACTGTAAGACATATATGCCCCCACATTTCAATGAGCCAATTAATTTTTTGAAATATTTTTGCTATTCTCTATGACTTGGCTTACTTTGAAATGTGTATTTGATTCACAAAATGATTTGAGCATTAAATATCACAATCCTCGACATCCAAAATATTTTGAATGTCTTTTATTCAAATTCCATACTTCCATATCAGTTATATTGAAGATGTGTCCCAACTTTGTGTTGGAAATTGATGTGTCAATTTCCTCAATTAGTGCCCGTGAACTATATCATCTATATATACGGTTCAACAACCGATAGTTATCTGAACTATCAGTAGTCTCACCCGAGATAATGCCGGGGGTCATCGAATGGCAGACTAGGCTCTCACGATGATCTTCGGGATTCGAGTATACGGTCTTATACGTTGAATCCCGATGCTTTCGTTACTCGGGCTATGAGGTCACACACATAACAATTACCGAAGATACTTTCGAGTAGTAACCCGAAAGTGAATAAGGGATTTGATCCATATTGAGGAATTTCGGTTCGATCGAGATCGTGTCTCGACCGAACCGATGGTGCGCCCGGAATTAGTTCCGGACGCACTATTTAGGGTTTGTGTATATATATATATATGTGAGATATATATTTATATATTATCATTTATTGAAATGATTTAATTAATTAATGAATTAATTAAACAAGATATGATTTAATTAATTAATTAAGATTAATTAACTAATCTCATCATTATGAGGAGTTGACATCTTGGTGGCTACTTTATGCCTTGGGAAGGCTTTGTATCCCTTGGGAAGAACTCTTGTAAGAGCATCTTCCATGGACCAAGAGGCATCAACCATATGGATGGTTAATGTGTTTGTTTAGTGTGCAATATGTTTCATCATCCATTCTATATCATAAGATGATATTGAATGTGAAGATATCAATCTAAGTCTTGTATATCTCTTGCTAGAGAACACAAGAACACAAACAAACACACTTCATCTTCAACCATAACCCTCTAGCAAAACTCTAAGTGTAGAGTGTAGAACTAGTTCTACATTTTTGCTATAGTAGTAAAGACTACATACTCCTCAATAACACACACTAGTCCAAGTGTGTCTTATTGCTATCTAAGGTATTGGTGTGGACTATTTCATAGTAGTTTCATATCACCTTGGTGATAGACATTTCTTCAAGGAGAAAGCAAAGGAGCAAGGTGTGGGGATAAGCGCTTAAAGATTGACATAGCTTCCGCTCACGCTTCAAAGGTATAACTTTGTAGCACTACTCTTTTATATGTTAGTTGTAGCATATTCACACTATCTTTAAACATATACTTCTATGAGCTAGTTCTATTGTGTAAGTTCTAACGATCAACGAATTAGGGTTTTCTAGACATATGAACTATCGTAGTTCATTGTGTCTTGCAACCCCGGGATATTCCAACATGGTATCATGAGCTATATTACACGTTTAACATGTTCTAGAAGTGTTTAAAGTAGTACCATATAGTATATATGTCGATATATGAACCGTAGCCGATTATCGCATTCGGAAAACCCTCCCCGACAAAACCTAAGTTTCGCGTGAGTCCAGGCAAGCCAAGAACACGGCTCTACTGGAACGCGCACCCTCGGCTTTCCCTGGATACGGGACGCCTTGGCCCGAAGCCTGGTTCGTCCCCCCTGGACGCGTCCATGCACGTCCAAAGTCATTTGATGATTTCGAAACAAAACAAATCGATTAAGTCCAAAGTCATTTGATGATTATGGACGTTTTCGGTGTGTTATGGGTGATTTAGAGATTGTTCCGGAAATAATCTTATAAGTCCAAAACATTCTTTGAGAAGTTTAAAATAGTTTAAAAAATTAGCATGTATGTCAAAATCTAGCTCTTCCAACATAAGATCGTCTTATGGCGAGTCTTGTGGAGGTAAGTGGGAGCACTTTGATTTTATCCTATCGGTACTAATTAAATTGATTAATTGAGTATCGAAAGGAAGTTTGAGGTTTGAGTTATTATGAATTTCAAACCTTAACAAATATAACTTATGCTAAGTCTCTTTGAATGAAATCGGGTTATTAGTTCAATATGTTGAACTTATGATAGAACTTCCTAAAATTGGCTAAAATAGTTGTTGGACAACTAAAGGTTATGATATGCATGTATGACTATGTTCACATTATTTGAATGTGAGTATGTGTGTGAGTTGTGTGTTGCTTGTGTGTTTTTATTCCATTCCTAGCATGTCTATGTGATTTATGTATAATGTGTTATGCATATATAAACTGTAGTCTGAATGGAATGGGGATTTGATATGGCCTAGTATTTATTCGAAATACAGTCTGCGTACTGTCCTTGATATTGAAATACGACGCATGTGTCGTTTTACATTCTTGTATTGTTATTTCTTTTTCGCGGCGCATGTGCCATTTAATGCGAAAGTTGATTATGTAACAAGACATGAAGAGACGGACTTGGAGCATGGCGATGTCCAAGAAGACGGAGACCAAGGACTTAGTTTAGAACTAGTTAGACTAGTTTTATTTAATGTTCTTTAGGCCATATCACGTCCCTTTAAAGTGTTTATTATTCATGTCATGTTTCATGCTTACATATATTTTCTTGACGTATATGTACACCTTTTGTGATATGCATGAAATGTGGATTACATGTTTAATCTAAACCCCTCCACGTAATAATTAAGTGTTTGCCAAACCTAAGTTCAAAGTTGTCAAACTTTCCTACGTTTCGGGTGGATCATCCCTAGATGGGCACTTTGATTCATAGGAATAGGAGGCAATGGGATTACATGCGCTACAGGTTAGCCCATCGAACCGGCAAATGTAATCCATCCCTTTATGGTGAACTAAGGTTGCTTAAAACGTGGCTACAGGTTAGCCCATCGAACCGGCCCGTTTGGCAAAGGAAGTCTATAGTGTCTTAAAACGACTAGTGATAGACGCCAAGAGTCATATATAATCATTGGATGATTGATATATGATAGTCTAGTAGAACTTACCCATGGATTGGACTATGAGGATGATTGCGTGTGCCGCTCATACCCAAGTCCGTGGGGTCTTGGTATACTTGTACACTTCGAGGGGTTGTTGGTACTCGTATTATTGTTTCAAGCATGCTTTACTTGTATTGTATGTTTTACATATAAATTAAACTGAACGTCGTTTCATACTCGCATGTTTTAGATGGCAACTGCTAAGAAATCAACTTCAAATTCACTCCGATCTACACTTGAGAAGTGTAAACTCAATGGCAATAACTTCAACGACTGGTCTCGTAACTTGAGAATCGTTCTCAAGCACGAGAGAGTCGAGTATGTTCTTAAGGAAGAACTTCCTCCACCACCCGGAGATAATGCCGATGAGCTAGAACGTAGTGCATATGATGTACACGTGGATGATGCATTGGATGTCCAATGTCTCATGCTGGCCAACATGGAACCGAATCTTCAAATTCAGTTCGAAATGTGGCAGCATATGACATGTACTGCAGACTGGAAGAGATGTTCCAGAAGCGGGCAAGAAATGAGCGGTACGAAGCTGTTTGTGCCCTCATGGATTGCAAACTATCCAATGGTCAACAGGCCAGTCCTCATGTTCTCAAGATGATTGGGATCATCGAGAGACTTGAGTCTTTGGGAACTCAGTTTTCCAAGGATTTGGCTGTTGACATAATCCTCCGTTCCCTTCCTGACAAGTTTGGTAACTTTGTCATGAACTTCAACATGCATGACTTCGATAAGTCGTTGTCGGAGCTGCATAACATGATCAGCACGGCTGATACTGCGTTGAAGGGTGGGAAGAGCTCTACCCCTACTCCCTCTGTTCTGATAATTCAGAACAAGAAGGCCTTTAAGAAAGGCAAGGGGAAATGGAAGGGAAAGGCCAAGACTTGAACAGTCAAGGCCCAGACTTCCAAAACTCCGGCTAAAGGTCCTAAGGGGACTGACCAGTGTCATTATTGTAATACACCTGGTCACTGGAAGAGGAACTGCAAGAAGTACCTCGAAGATAAGAAGAGTGGGACTCTTCCGACAGGTATATTCGTTATTGAAGCTTTCATCACCTCCAATAACTCTACTTGGGTACTTGACTCAGGATGTGGTTCTCATATTTGTCGAAATATGTAGGTACTACATGACAGTAGAGCCCTTCGGAAGGGAAAGGTGGACTTGCGGGTAGGCAATGGAGCAAAGGTTGCTGCAGTTGCCGTGGCAAGATAGATTTAAAACTACCATCCGGGATGGTCTTAGTTTTAAATAATGTATATTGTATTCCCGCTATTTCTAGAAATATTATTTCCATATCTGTTTTGAACAATGATGGTTTTACCATCCTTATGGAAAGAAATATGTGTTCTATTAATCGTGATGGTTTACTTTATGCAAAAGCTTCAAACCAAAATGGTCTTTTCATACTAGATGAGGACCATGAGGTATATAACGTAAATATTAAAAGGAACAAGCCTAACGACTTGAATCCTACCTACCTATGGCATTGCAGACTTGGTCATATAAATGAAAATCGCATCAAGAAACTCCACGAAAGTGGAATTATTGAGTCACTTGATTTTGAATCATATGACCAATGCGAATCATGCCTTTTAGGCAAGATGACCAAATCGCCTTTCACTGGAACGAGTGAAAGAGCAAGTGATTTATTGGGGATAATACATACCGATGTATGTGGTCCAATGAACACTCCTGCAAGAGGTGGTTTTCCCTACTTCATTACCTTCACGGATGACCTTAGCCGTTATGGCTATGTCTATCTAATGAAGCACAAGAGTGAAGCCTTTGAAAAGTTCAAAGAATTCCAAAATGAAGTAGAGAATCAACTCGGCAAGACTATTAAGACTCTTCGATCCGATCGAGGAGGCGAATATATGAGCCACGAGTTTGACGCTCATCTTAGAGATTGTGGAATTGTTTCACAACTCACACCGGCCGGAACACCACAACATAATGGTGTGTCCGAAAGGAGGAATCGCACTCTGTTAGACAGTTTGCGATCCATGATGAGTCGAACCGACCTACATGTCAGCTTCTGGGGTTACGCGTTGCAAACTGCCGCACTTACCTTAAATAATTGTCCAACCAAGTCAGCTGAGAAAGTACCATATGAGATGTGGTTTGGGAAACGTCCCAAGATTAGCTTTCTCAGGGTTTGGGGTTGCTTGGCCTACGTCAAGAAATTGAACGTAGACAAGCTAGGCCCAAAGGCTGACTTGTGTCATTTCATTGGTTATCCAAAGGAAACCAAAGGGTATTATTTCTACCTTAAGCCAGAAAATAAGATTTTCGTGGCTAGGACAGCGCATTTCCTTGAGAAAGAGTTCTTATCAGGAAATGTCAGAGATACGGTACAACTTGAAGAAGTTCAAGATGATGAGCCAAATGAGTTAATGAACTCATTCGACACGTTTAATGAGCAAGTTGAGTTATCGAACTCAAGAAACTCATTGAATAGGAGAGTTGGGTTATTGAACTCAAGGGTCTCATCAAATGAGCAAGTCGAGTTAACGAACTCGGCAGGCTCACTTCAGGAAGTGGATCCTCCATTCATGGTGGATCCTATCTTGGACCCTAGATCCACGGTAGATGAAACTCCTGAAGAAGTACCGACCCTTAGGAAATCCAATAGGACTCGTCATGTTCCCGATAGATGGTATGGGGAATCCTTCTTGATAGAAGACGACGAGCCTTATACTTATGGAGCCGCAATGAAAGGGCCAGATAGCGAGTCATGGCTTGAAGCCATGAAATCCGAGATAGACTCTATGTACCAGAACGATGTCTGGACATTGGTTCACTTACCCGAAGGTGCTAGACCTATCGAGTGTAAGTGGGTCTTTAAGAAAAAGCTTGATAAAGATGGAAATGTCCATGTTTACAAGGCTAGACTAGTGGCGAAGGGTTTCAAACAAATTCATGGTATTGACTATGATGAAACCTACTCACCGGTAGTCATGTTCAAGTCTATTCGGATCCTCTTAGCCATTGCCGCATATTATGACTATGAGATATGGCAAATGGATGTAAAGACCGCTTTCCTTAATGGAAACCTTGAGGAGGATGTGTACATGACACAACCTCCAGGCTTTACATGTCCGAAAGGACCTAAGAAGGTATGTAAGCTTCAGAGATCCATTTATGGACTCAAGCAAGCTTCTCGCAGTTGGAACCTCCGATTCGATGAAGCAATTAAAGAATTTGGCTTCATTCAGAATGAGGAGGATGCTTGTGTATACAAGAAGGTAAGTGGGAGCCACATTGCATTTATAGTCCTGTATGTAGATGACATACTGATCATTGGAAACAACAAACCACTCCTTGAGTCAGTCAAGACATGGTTGTGTAAGTGTTTCTCAATGAAGGACTTAGGAGAGGCGCAGTATATCCTTGGAATCAAGATATATCGAGATCGAGCCAATAGGTTGATTGGCCTGAGACAGGACACTTATATTGATAAGGTTCTGAGACGATTCGATATGATCGATTCCAAAAAGGGAATACTGCCTATGACAACTGGCACTATTCTCGGCAAAAGTCAGTGCCCCACCACTGACGTCGAGAAGGAGAACATGAGTAGAGTCTCGTATGCTTCAGCCATAGGATCTATCATGTATGCCATGTTGTGCACTAGACCAGACGTATCGTACGCTCTGAGTCTGACCAGCCGATATCAAGCGAATCCAGGCAACAGCCATTGGACCGCTGTGAAATCTATCCTTAAGTACTTGAGAAGGACTAAGGATATGTTTCTGGTATATGGCGGAGATGAAGAGTTGATTGCAAAAGGTTTCACCGATGCCAGTTTCAAACCGATCGAGACGATTTTCGTTCTCAGACCGGGTTTGTATTCTGCCTGAACGGTGGAGCCATCTGTTGGAAGAGTTCCAAGCAGGACACAGTTGCAGATTCTACTACGGAGGCCGAGTACATTGCAGCTTCTGAAGCAGCCAAGGAGGCATGTTGGCTTAAGAAGTTTATGACTGAGCTTGGGGTAGTTCGTAGCGCTGATGGTCCAATTGAGTTGTTATGTGATAACACTGGAGCCATAGCACAGGCTAAGGAACCTAGGGCTCATCATAAGTCCAAACATGTCCTTAGGAAGTATCACCTCATCCGAGAAATGTTCCAGAGAGGTGACATCAAGGTATCCAAAGTGGATACAGACGACAACGCAGCTGATCCCTTGACTAAACCGTTACCTCAGACTAAACATGAGTTCCATACTTCAGTTATTGGACTTAGGCTTAGGTCCGAGTGGTCTTAGTCTTAGTGGGAGCTTTATTTCAGTTTATTTGTTTTATATGTATGAAGTATACTTTTGTAAAACTCTTGTTGTTGAATAAAAGTATTACTTCTTGTTTATTGATTGACTATTCTTCTATAGCACTTGAATAAACAATTGTGTATTTAATCATAGTTGTATGATAAATATTTTAGTTCCCATGTAATCACGAGTTCTTGAAGAGGAGCCAATAAGTGTATTGGCTAAGAAACCCCTTTTTCAAGACAAGAACTTTGGTGATTACATTGTCCCTAGTGGTGTGTCCCAACGTTTTGGGAACGGACACAACCAAACTAGTGTGTAATGATTCGTTTGACTTTGTTTCTTAAGTCAAAAGGATGGTCCAAATCATTACATGGGTTCATTGTCAAGAGAGTCTTGACATGGTACTGGACAGTGACCGTTGTGAAATTATAGAAGAGATCTTGTGTCCTATATTTCACACGAGCCATATGATAGAGGTTCTGAGACCTACATGCATATCATTCTCATGCTACGTGAGCATGAGGCTTTGACTACTTCCGGACCCATCCGTTACTGGTGGTAATGGGGTACGTTGGGTCTTATGTGAATGTAGTGGTGAGATGATCGGTGATGCATTGGTAGGGTCTTTGTCCACCCTGGTATACAGGGAAGGTTTTTCTGGCCACTCGGAGAGTGAGTCTTACTTATGAATTCACCCGTTATGAACGGGAGTGAGACTATCTCGTGTTCCGAGAAATTATGTCATAGGAGTTGGCGACACGCTTTCTTGCTTTAGCCTATGACGAAAACCGAGGACAAAGGGAATCATGTGACAAGGATGCAAATGTACATCCAAGACATTGGTAATAGTCCAAGGGCAAGTGGGAGTGTTGGAAATTGATGTGTCAATTTCCTCAATTAGTGCCCGTGAACTATATCATCTATATATACGGTTCAACAACCGATAGTTATCTGAACTATCAGTAGTCTCACCCGAGATAATGCCGGGGGTCATCGAATGGCAGACTAGGCTCTCACGATGATCTTCGGGATTCGAGTATACGGTCTTATACGTTGAATCCCGATGCTTTCGTTACTCGGGCTATGAGGTCACACACATAACAATTACCGAAGATACTTTCGAGTAGTAACCCGAAAGTGAATAAGGGATTTGATCCATATTGAGGAATTTCGGTTCGATCGAGATCGTGTCTCGACCGAACCGATGGTGCGCCCGGAATTAGTTCCGGACGCACTATTTAGGGTTTGTGTATATATATATATATGTGAGATATATATTTATATATTATCATTTATTGAAATGATTTAATTAATTAATGAATTAATTAAACAAGATATGATTTAATTAATTAATTAAGATTAATTAACTAATCTCATCATTATGAGGAGTTGACATCTTGGTGGCTACTTTATGCCTTGGGAAGGCTTTGTATCCCTTGGGAAGAACTCTTGTAAGAGCATCTTCCATGGACCAAGAGGCATTAACCATATGGATGGTTAATGTGTTTGTTTAGTGTGCAATATGTTTCATCATCCATTCTATATCATAAGATGATATTGAATGTGAAGATATCAATCTAAGTCTTGTATATCTCTTGCTAGAGAACACAAGAACACAAACAAACACACTTCATCTTCAACCATAACCCTCTAGCAAAACTCTAAGTGTAGAGTGTAGAACTAGTTCTACATTTTTGCTATAGTAGTAAAGACTACATACTCCTCAATAACACACACTAGTCCAAGTGTGTCTTATTGCTATCTAAGGTATTGGTGTGGACTATTTCATAGTAGATTCATATCACCTTGGTGATAGACATTTCTTCAAGGAGAAAGCAAAGGAGCAAGGTGTGGGGATAAGCGCTTAAAGATTGACATAGCTTCCGCTCACGCTTCAAAGGTATAACTTTGTAGCACTACTCTTTTATATGTTAGTTGTAGCATATTCACACTATCTTTAAACATATACTTCTATGAGCTAGTTCTATTGTGTAAGTTCTAACGATCAACGAATTAGGGTTTTCTAGACATATGAACTATCGTAGTTCATTGTGTCTTGCAACCCCGGGATATTCCAACACTTTGTACCCCATACTTTGAAAAGTAGGAGGTATAGGGTTTCAAAACTATCACCATAAGATAGGTCGCGAGTACTCATCATCAATCTCTTTGAATTATCCAAAGTTATCATATACACACTTATGAATAACTCATAAATGCAACTTTCAAAACTTTGACAGTCAAGATGTGCAAAGTGTTTTCATGATACAATTTATCCCTCATTTCTTTTCTTACTCCTGCTTTCACAATAAGGACCTTTTTCGCATAAATAGTTAAGGCATGGGAAAAACAAGTTCATCAACAAATAATTACAAAATTTGTCCAACTTATTTGCATAACAAAATCTAGGTCCAAGTTTTAACAACATGACCTATATCAACAATCAACTTGTTTTTCCCATGCCTTAACATCCGTAGAGGTTGTTTATTAAACCATCTATATCACTCTCATTTAAGAGATTATTTGGCAACATCGTACTAGTCTATCAATCACTTTATCAGGCAACATCGTACTAGTCACTTTATTAAGTGTTTACTAGTAATAGTTTGTTGAACAAACTTTAATCTCACATATACAAAATGGTCTTTTTTTTTTCCTTTAGTCGCATGATTGATTTCTCAAAATCAAATCAAATTAATCAATCACATGAAAATTGTGTACTCTCCCTCATCTTGGAGTTACACTAATTATGTGAAGTATATTGTCACATAATCTTAATAGAAAAGCAAGTTTTTCTCATTTTCCATTAACCATTCATCTCATTTGGAGTTTGAAACTCACATTTAACACAAAATTATGTTAAATTATTACTTGTATGGTATAACTTTCATAAGCTATTAAGTTCACTTCCGAATCTAAAGTGGGTTCAATAATTGCATCAAGACATTAAGTCTCATATATCTCTTTGACAATTTTACATGCCAAATTAAAAACATTTCAATTTTCTTTTTTCCTTTTTTCTTTTTTTTTTTACTACTATCCATGAACTCCCACATTTCTACTTGTCCTTTGAAACATTTGTCCGACCAGTTGGACGACATCGTATATGTCACACAAAGAACCTCTATATATATATATATATATGGACAACACCGTATATATCAAGTGTTTACAATTCGTCCTTACCCCCTTTTGTGCTTAGGATCGTGTAAGGTGTTTGTCTCCCAAGATAAAATGATCCAAGTGTAGCCTTAGAAGCACTCTAAGCCTTACTTCGAACAACTCCAGAGCTTGTACTATCATAGAATAATACCACAAGCAGACATTGTTATACTTCTATATAAAGCTTTCAAATTGTTAGAAATAATGATCGAAAATACAACAATGTGAATTAGTGAACCCAGAAATTGCAAACGAAATAAAACTAGAATAAACTTATCGGTTTAAGCTGCGCCGTGGTATGGAAGCCACTGACTTGAAAGCTTTATCGACACGACCTCGGTGGTAATCGTAAATGTCGGAAGCTCCCCAAGGTTAACACAGCAGCTGCGAGACACGTCCACTCGTGGCTCACAACTTTGGAACTTGCAATAATTCTTTACCCAGGAATAGAAGAAGAAGGCTTGATGGTTTCTAGTTTTTCTGGTATATCAAATGTGTGGCTATGTGTTTCCATTTATAGCTGAACACAATAACTAACATAGCTATTGTAGCTAGAGAAAACCGACGCGCATTTAATGGACCAATAAACCAAAAGTTATGGTTACATTTGACTAAGTCAAAGTAACCGTTGTATGTTGAATAACAAAATTAAGAGGAGGAAGTTACTAAAGGTTAGGAGAATAAATTGGTTTAAATGGGTTCAACTAACCTCCAATTGACTTGGTCAAAGGACCGTTAGTCTAGGTTAACAACAAATGATTGGCTTTATGAGCCTTTATTCCAACACTAATTATCCATAGTCAGGAATAATAGAATTGACGGAAAGATATTGTGATATGATAATCAAACCAAAGGAGTGGTCTGAGGGTGCGCCACATGGGAGGCCTTACCACTTGGTCGGTCCACAATTCTTTTATGTAAATGTATCAAATTTGAATAACATTTGTTTACTAATACACATCATGTATCTATATATTTGTATTTATATTCGTATTAACATTCAATAATAGTTTTATAAGTATGTTTTTTTATAAATTAGCAATGAAGTGAGTTTCGAACCCATGACCTTTTGGTCACTAGCAAGAGCCATTTCCACTAGACTATTCGATTAACTCAATACTCTTATAAGTATTATATAATATTTTTATTGTTATTCAATAATATTTTTTATTAATTTTGAATTTAAAGAAAAAGATTGCAATATTATTGAAGAATGTGTAAATTACAATATTAACATATTTGAAGTTACCATTTGTAAAAAGATTCGAATATTGTTGTAGAATGTGTAAATGGTATTTAATTTGTAGTTATAAAATATTAATAATTGTACATTGTAATTTTCATTACAATTTTTAGTATTGTCTCTTTAATGAATATATTAATAACTTGTGATATTTTCTTATTAGTTATTTTTTAATTTGTTTTGATTGACGGACGACCGACAGTATTATAACTTTATTGATTGATTATCTTTTTGTTTTATTATCTATTTTGTTAGTTCAATCGTTTATAGTTGTCAATTCAATCATTTTAAATAGAAATAAGAACAAGAATATAAATGTTAATTCAATCGTTTATAATTTTAGAGTAATTTTTTTATGTTATTATTTATATTGATTCACCTAGTGAAGGGTAATGGTATCCAAACAAAATTATAATAGTTTCACATACATTCCCCTAACCTAGGTTAATTTTAAAAGTTTATCCTCACCTACATTCACCCCAATCCAAACACACCATAAATTCTGATTTAAAAAATGCGGAGAGTTTAGGTGCGTAAATAAAGAAAAAGCCTAAAAACAATCCATCCGTAACACACCACATAAATATTTATCCATGATAATAAATAGGTTTTATTTTCATATAGGCACATAAACTGTCATTATCTTACCAAATAAGCATCTAAAGTGTTTTCTTACCAAGTAGGCACTTGTACCCTAAAAATGACACAAGAACTTTTTTGTTACTCTTTTAGAATTTTGATGTTTCAAATTTTGAGTAATGGACAAAATAGTCAAACCACACCTAAAACTAACTCAACCCACTAATAAACTAACCCACCATCATCATACCTTTCACCTTCCTTCCTTCCTTCCTTCGTCACCTTAATTTATTCTTGATAATCAAAATAACAACAAGCAACACATATCAGAAAAAATACACAATAAACAGGAACAATTTTGGCCACAGTTTGACGAGAAGACAGGCAAAAGTCGATTTTCAGATGGAGTCGCCATCGCGTGGAGAAGTGCTCCGCCTCTTGAGAGCATTCCTAAAGGTGGCGCGCGAATTTCCAGACTATAACATAAGGGAGTACACAAAGAGGAGGAGAATTGACGCCTTTCGACACAACAACGTTGCTCAATCATCTGAAATTGTTGGGCCTTTTTTAACCAATCAACATCATATAACTAAGGAAAATCCTCCACTATCGAAGAGGAAAATTTACACTACAACGAAGCAGAGACATCCATAAATATTTAAACCCTTGCTAGATCTCGAACCCATAACCTCAATTTGGACCTTCAACAAAGACAAATCCCAATTGGAGTAGACCAAGCACTAGTCAATTATATACTCTCTCTATGCTCCTAATTTCCAAAAAAATTGCATCTTTATGAAAATGATAAACATTGAAGATGGTGGCCGAAATCCAATGAGCAACCACACCTCTCACCTCTCTTGCAAAAGTTTGTGTGAAAATAACACAAATTTATGCATGAGCAACCACACCTCTCACTCCTAATTTTAACGGTTTTTGAGCCATAATTTAAAACGTAAATATTTTTAGTTTTACATACATAAATATTATAAAAAATTGATATCTTAAAAAATTATATTAAAACAAATCTAAAATGATCCAAAATGACTATATTATTTCTTAGTGACTAATAATAATTTATGGTCAAAGTTTGTAAAATTAACTCAAAAAGTCAAAATGGCTTCACCATAGGGATGGAGGGTGTATATTTTCAATATGACTAACTTGTCATTGGATTAATTAATATTTAAATGTCAAAAATGTGAAAAGTAAAAGTTTAGATGCCATTTTTATGGTAGGGATGTTTACTTAGTAAAAATATATTTTAGATGCCTATTTAATACAATAATGAGAATTCAGGAACCCATATAGAAAAAGCCAAAAATGTAAATTAGTGAGATAAATAAAGCTTATGGAAACACGTGTCGTCATTAACATACGTTTTTAGCTATAGTGTGATGAATATGTACTCCTTCCAATTCAAAAAAATGTCTTTATAGACATTTCAACAATATTAAAAAAAAATGTCTTTTTACATAAATCAATGTACAATATACCACTTTTTCCTTTAATATCCCTATTTGCATAAATAATTCAAAAAAAAGTAATGATTGCATCATATAGTTAAGTAATAATTGGATTATTAATGATTGTTTTATATGGGTATATATGAAAAGTGTGAATGTAATGATTGTTTCTTAATTCGTGTGAAATGTCTAGAAAGACATTTGTTTTCGATTGAAGGACATCGTCATCACGCTAGGACACGTGTTTTGTAACACACAGATCGGTATCTTGTTGAAACCCACTCAAGTGTGAAGTGTCTAGTAAACAAAGCGTACACTAGCAATCACCCATTAGTTTACGCATCTTGTAGCTTTTTCCAGAAGAAAAGGTTTTATCACTCTGCAAAGACTCCTTTATAGAAGACTGCTCTTCAATAACCTCTGATTGATTTATATGAATAAGGTGATGATTCTGTTTCATTTTCTTGAATTTTCAATTTAATGGTGTATTTATTTTCAATTATGTATTCATTTTTTGTTGGATCTTGGAAATGGTTAGGTGGGTTTAGGATTGGGTCATTTCTTGGAAATTATTTGATGGGTTGGATAGTTTACGAGAATATATTGAATCCATTTTGATGATATGTTTTATGTTTAAGGTGTTCTTCAACAACATCAATGTACAGCTCTGATAACAGAGGATTTTATAAAATTTACCAAGACTCAAGTGTGAATTATATCTACTACTTGACGATCGATGATAAGCTTTGGTAGTGTAATGAGCCCTTTTCATTTCTTCGATTATATTCAAGGGTCAGAATGGGGGAATGTAAAAATTTTAAGGTGTTATTAGCATTATGAAACTTTAGTTTGAGTTGGATTGGCGTTTAGAGGGCTTCTCTTCGTTATGTTTGCCACTGTTTCAGGTGTTCGACGTGAACCCAGGTGGGATTGTGTTTAGGTGGTTATAAGATCTGTAGGGAATTGTCCAGTTTGTTCTTTTCAATGGTCAAAATTAACGAACTTCGGTGTCGTAATTGACACACAACCGTGAATTAAATGGAAATATCATTTGTTACACTTCGTGTGACATTCTTGGTCACACACTGTAGACATTGTAACACAGGTATGGGTTGTTTTTAAAAGTTAACTTAAGAATACCTAATAAAAAAATTTCAAGAACTTAAAGGAATATAATAGAGACTGTTGCACAAAATGTAATAGAGATCCGGACTTCATTTATATCAGAATTATCATTTTGGTGAAGTAGGTTTAAAATACTATATTTTGATATATTTTCCTCCAAATATTATACAACATAGGAGTATTGAACAATATTAAAGTTCAAAATATAAAAAGTGAAATTTTCACTATCTTCTAGGGATGGAGGGAGTACTATTCTAATAATCAGTTGTGTTGCATAATAGAGGATTTACTTTGGCAACTTTTGATAAATATAGAGTATAAGTGAAACTTCTGATTTTTGTTTTCAACTGATGTTGTGTAGCATTCAGGTCATTGGATTGTGGTTTGAGTTGTGGTATGCGGGGACAATTGCATTTTACTTCCTCGATGTATAAAAGAATGACATCGAGGGACTATGCCAACTCAGATGATTCACTTGATCAAGATGATCATTCAGGTTAATTGATTACCTGCAGTTTATATAGTATACTTTGTTGCTTGACAACAATTGGGACTCATACAAGAGGTTTTTTTTATTGTTGTTGTTGTAGTATTTCCTTATCGCGCAATGTACTAGTACTTGCCGAAATGGTCACTTTCAAGTGGCTGATGGAAAAGGATCAATACAGTGTCCTATGTATTTTTTTTTTTTTTACACCAATGAATTTAACATCTTGGATTTTAGGACTTCTGGAGTTCGATGTGGAACAAGGTTTAACAAATCCCTCCTGGAAGCTTTCTCTCCCACATGTACTCGTGGCAACAATTGTCGCATTCTTGTTTGGATACCATCTAGGGTTCGTTCCTTCTTCTGACTTAATTTTTTTTTTCTTTTTCTGAAAAATCATGAATTTAAATACTATTGCAAATCATCTATATGACAGAGTAGTTAATGAACCTCTGGAAAGCATATCACAAAGTCTTGGATTCAATGGTAACACTTTGGCTGAAGGTGAGAGTCTTCTCTGCTTGCCTCACAAACTTGGTTTTATTTTTATGTTTTGATACTAGCATTTTGATTTTCTTGGTTTAGGTTTGGTTGTAAGTACATGTTTAGCTGGTGCTTTTGGTGGGTCATTAGTCAGTGGTTGGATAGCTGATGGAGTGGGGCGTCGCAAAGCTTTCCAGTTGAGTGCTTTGCCTATGCTTGTGGGTGCTTCAATTTGGTAAGACTTCAGATGACTTCAACTTTTCCAGTACGAGTTCATTGGTGCATCAGAGATATATTATGAAAATTGGTTCTCAACTGCTATTTTGACAAGATTATCCATATAATGCTTAAAGAACTATCTTGTTCCTGTCTAAACTGGTAACAGATGCATTTTCTTTTCGCTAATTCTAGTTATTTATTATATAAAGATTTTTTTTTTTTCTAATTCTTCAGTGCTTGTACCAATATTCTTACCTTGCATTCAATGATGTGCTTCTCAACAATTTGTCTTTTCTTATCAATCTTAGCGAGTGTCTATGTAAACCAATAAGCATGGAGCCCAATATTTTTTTCCCCATACTAGCGTATAAGCTACTGAAACAAATACTTACAGACCCTTATCTTCATTCTGTAATTTAAATTCATACAGTACTAACAGAGATATTTTCAGTGCCACCTCAACGACATTGGCTGGTATGCTTATTGGAAGGTTCTTAGTTGGAACCGGGTTAGGTGTAGGTCCTCCAGTGGCATCTCTTTATGTGGCAGAGGTAAATTAGATTCTCATTTTCTGCAATACATGGTAATTTATCATCACCTAACCATTTCCATTTTTTTATATAGATTTCGCCTGCTCATGTGAGGGGTACTTACGGAAGCTTCATTCAGATAGCAGGTTGTCTTGGCTTAATAGGGGCACTGACCATGGGTATCCCTGTCAAGAGTATTGATGGATGGTATGAGATATGGGAAAAAAAAGTAGTCATTTAAAACTTGAAGTACTTAACTTCATCTTTGGTGAAGTTCACAATCGATTCTTTAAGTTTACTTATCTGTCTTATCTGATCAGGTGGCGTATTTGTTTTTGGGTATCTCTGGTTCCAGCTTCATTACTTGTTCTATGTATGATGTTTTGTGCAGAGTCTCCACAGTGGTTATACAAGGTTTGTTCTGTCTTTAAATTATTAGAGTGAGATATGGCATATACGAATTCTCTTAATTTTAAGCCTGCTAAATAAGATAAGTTGATACCGAGTAATATATGTAAGCCATTGACTGTCCCATTTGATGTGGTAGCAAGGGAGACATACTGAAGCTGAACTAGAGTTTGAGAGACTTTTAGGAGTGTCACATGTCAAAACTGCAATCAATGAGCTGTCTAAATTGGATAGGTTTGATGACACTGATGCTGTAACAATGACTGATTTGCTCCTTGGTCGGTATTCCAGAGGTATTTATATCTACTTCATTTAATTTTGTTTTCTATCAAATATCTTGTCAGCCTTTTGATTCAGTTGGATCTTGTTGCAGTATCTTCTATATGAAGTTATGAACTCGTCAAATATGTGCCCTAATAATCGGTTCGCTAATTCCTTTTGGCAGTTGTTTTTATTGGGTCGGCTCTATTTGCTTTTCAACAGCTTTCTGGAATAAATGCCATTTTTTATTTCTCTTCGACTGTATTTAGACGTGCTGGCATGTCATCCAATCTGGCAAATGTCTTCATAGGGATTGCTAATATGTCAGGTAAAGTTTCCTTTCTGAGGCAATCTTTCTTTTTATCTCACCAGTCACCACCTAGATCTAGAAGTTCCTCTAGTTGGAATCTGTTACTTGATTTTTTCATTAATAGCATGTATATTAACTTTCAGGTTCCATAGTGGCCTTGATATTGATGGACAAGTTAGGAAGGAGACTTCTCCTCCTACTAAGCTTTTGTGGCATGGTGAGCTATCATTTCTGAGTTTTTTTTCTTGTTGATTACTTCGTATGCTTTGACAAAATTTGGTGTAACATCCTCACATACATATGTATCATTCTCCACAGCGTATTGCATGAGTTTGTAGTTCTCAAATACGAGTGATCTCCTTGGAGTCTTTCAACAATTAGGAATTTTAACAGAATTTATTATTCAAAAAGTACTCTCCATATTATACTGTGTAACCTTTCCTTCACATAATTACCTTCGAAAATTATCCTAGATTTCATGAAATTGCAATGTGTCACTTTTCAGTTTTTTGGGGAGGAAAACCTCATAAGACACTGAAAAAACCAACAAAAAGAGAATTCATCCTATCAGTAACAATTCGTGGAATTGTCTCCCTTAGATTGTTGTCCATGAGCACCAGTCATTGCATTGTATCTCTGTTCAGCTGTAAGGCTAACATACTTCGTCTATACTCTAATGGTGTTTACTTTGGCATTTCCAATTTGCAGTCCATAGCTATGGCCCTCCAAGTGCTTGCAGCAGTTTTGGGAACATTTTACTTATCCATTGCTGGCATGCTGCTGTAAGTGTCACTCCGATCTTTAGCTTCTATTCTTAATGGGGCATAATGCAGGTAAAGTTGCAAATTGCCAGTACTTAAACTTAAATACAAATTAATACATTTAGTTTGGGGTTGCTAAAGAATTAATATTCTCGATGAATGAAACTTCGCTACTGAACAGAGTTTAATGCAGGTTTGTCTTTACGTTTGCCATTGGAGCAGGTCCAGTTCCTGGACTTCTTCTCCCAGAATTAGTACCTAACCGCGTCAGGGCAAAAGCAATGGCCTTCTGTATGTCTGTGCACTGGGTAAGTGATCTCTATCATCGCTTTATTCTTATATCCTCCCATCATTTCGTACAAATATAGATTTTCTCTCTTGATCGATACCACCTTCTGTTCAAATTAAAAGCTAGGTTGACAAATCATTGTTTGACTGAATTATTAACGAGTATCATATTAGCTTCCTTTTCAGCAAAATTATCAGAAATGTTATAGTAGTTTTTATACTTCATCCTATCATGAAATGACATTATCCAAGTAGTACACTGCTCTAATGAACTCTTACAGTTTAACTTTATATATTTGGTGGAGGGAGAGAAGTCGATGAGGCATTCTATGTTTTCAAGCTAAGAGAACTGTAGTTCAGAATAGATGCGTAGGTTCTACCATTAGAAACCTTTACACTAGACGGTAGACGATGGTTCTGTCATACGCTGCTCAGGTTTTACTTGAACTTCGGAGTGTTGGTTGCTTAAAATTTGTGTATCCATAGGTCTGCAATTTCTTCGTCGGCTTGATGTTCTTGCGCCTGCTTGACCAAATTGGCCCACAACTGTTATATTCCATGTTTGGTACATTCTGCGTGATGGCTGTTATCTTTGTAAAGAAAAATGTCATGGAGACCAAAGGAAAATCCCTTCAAGAAATCGAGATTGCTCTTCTTCCGCCAGAGTAAGATAGTTGGCAACCTTGAAGCTCGGTTGGAGCCGGCAATATGACTAGGTTATCGGAGAGGGATCAAATGTAGTACAAGTAGTCTAGGGGGTTGGCCAATGTATGTATTGCATCAATATATTTGATAATATGATACCGCATATCGTATGTATGGAAAAGTTATAATGACCATGCTATAATATTGTCCAAATGGTATCCCCTTAGTTTCCCCTTGTTACATTTTCCCATCTCAATGGGCACCATGGGCGCCATGTGCGCGCCTATAAGTCCGAGGTAAAGAAATTTTTCCTACTATGTCCTTAGCGAAAACGTGCATCACTCGTATGTTTCATTTCTTCGATAAGTTCCACAAAAGTATGTGTGATTAACCAAACACAGGAGTTATAAGTTGGCAATGCATAATGATCGTGCTCAGTTTGCATTCATTTATTTATATATCAAGATATGAAAACGAACATGTGTTTTGTGTCTTGTTGTGTTTTTTTGTTGCATTTTCTTGTAATGTGGGTTTGGTTAGAACAATTATTGTCTTATTTAATTACTAATGTTTATTTTTATACACACTTTCAAATATTCATGTTTGTTTCCGATGTTAGAATACATAATTTATGTTCCATAAATCCACAAAGTAATTACGTAATTAGTAAAATAAAATACTTAATTTATAAAATAAGATACTTAATAATGAATATAATACGTCACTCATAATTGTGGTGGCATTAGGATCTCCCTCAGTCGTAGCTGTTCTTGTTTCGTGTTTCTCTATGTTTCCTGTTTTACCCTTGTCGGGCACTATTGACTTGTGTATTGAGAGTTTGGTTATATCTACACTATATTTAATTGGGGAAGGGGGGAATTAGTTATTCTTTGAGTGAAGCCCCATGTTCTTTTTTAGCCAATAAGCAAGTGACACATATTTAAATTGCATACTAACTCCCATTTAGTTTCTTTTTTTGAAAATTTGCAAAGACCTATTATTATTTTATACATTAAATTATTTAAGCATAGTTATTAAAAATAAAATAGTTACCTATATATAATGTATATATATTTAATCATTTTTATCATGCACATATTTTGAATTTCACAAGAAATATTTATCATCATATATTCATGTAAAAATTAATGTAACAATATATATTTTAATATAATAACCGAACTCGCACAGGTTGAACTGTGCACAAACATCTAGTTTTAATAATTGTGGGTCTAGGGTATTGAACCCCGATGTATATGTTTTAACCATTTTCAGTAAACCAGATTTTACATTATTTGTTTATGTATTTTAATTCATTTGGTCATTTGAAAACTGTTTTATTTATCGAGTAATCCATTAAGTGGTGACTCTGGTTTCGGATTTGTTATCGAGCCTAACCTCATGTCGGGCCCACCTGGAACGGATCGTTACAATTTGACCATGTAAAATAAAAATGTATCAGTCATATAGAAACGGAGACAGTACATTATAAATAAAATACATCAGGAGCCTTGTTGTAGCATCACTGCAATACTCTTGTCACTCGTAATTATGAAGGGTGGTGAAAATTAAACAAGGTGTCAACTGTTCGATATTTTGCCAAAATTCTCTCATAACTAATTAGGTGCCGGTTTAATATGATTATATCTTTTTTTTTTTGTAAATTAGCGATGAGGTGAGATTCGAACCCATGACCTTCTGGTCACTAGCGAGAGCCTTTTCCACTATGCTATTCGATTAACTCGGTTTAATATGATTATATTGGGTTGAAACTTTGCGCCTTTTCTATCGTTTTATTTCTGTTAGCTAGGAGTAATACCTTTACTGAATGAGGGTTCAATATTCAAACTTAAAGGAAAAAGATCAAGGTATACTTTTTGTACTTCGATTTATCTAACTTTTAGCATTTGATTTTTTATTTGTGGAATTTTAATTTTATCAAAATTTTGTAATTGTATAAAATATTATATATATATATATGAATAATATATTACTATTTAAATTGAAAATTAAATTGAGTTATTTGATTTTCATTTATTTATTTATTTATATTTCATATTAATTAAATATTAACGAGTATGAAATAATAATAATAACTTTTATTTTATTTTATTTTTAATATAAAATATCTTTGTTATGCCAATTAGATCATAATAAATGTGTTTGAGTTATTATCAAGGGTAAAGCGCAAATGACTGGGTCAATCACTTATGTTTGGGTAGGGGTTCCGTTGATCACCTGTGTTTTAAAAGTTTCTCGCTGATTACTTATATTATCTAAATCGATCTCAGTTGATATTTTTTTAATAAGAGATATATTATTGGATGAGGTTGATCTCAGTTGATATTTTAAACCTAAAATATGTTAATTACCACGTAATCACGTCGCATGACATGCACATGTTATTTTGTGGAAGCAATTTAGTCATTTCAAGTCCTTTTTCGATTTTTTTTCCCCAAAAAAAAAAATTAAAAATAGAAGTGAGACCGATTTAGAAATATAAGTGATCAACAAGGATCCTTTGAAACATAAGTGATCAATCGGGATCACAACACAAACATAAGTTCCCCTTAGAATATAAAAAACATAACAAATATGCTTAAAAGTACATAATATTGGAGTTAATCGAATAACTTAGTGGAAAAGGCTATTGCTAGTCAGGGGCGAAACCAGGATGAAAATCAAGGGGGGGCGAATTTTGGAGAAAAAATTAAGGGGGGGCGAAAATAAATAAAAAATAGTTAAAAGTATCGAAAAATTGTTAAAAATGAAGCTAACAAGGCTTGAACCCATGACCTCTACCTTTTGGAGGAAGGAACTAACCAACTAAGCTACACTTAGACTTGGTTTGTTAACATTTTTTATTATATATATCACAAGAATTCAAAAAAATCGTATATAAAATAAACGATACCGAAAAACTTAGGGGGGACGAGCGCCCCCCCTCGTCCCCCCTAGTTTCGCCCCTGTTGCTAGTGACCAGAAGGTCTGGGTTCCAAACTCACATCATCGCTAATTTACGAAAAAAAAAGTACATAATATTGACTAATCCTAATAATATAAGGTTGTTTAAGTTATGTAACATTGTAACTTATTAACTTAATAATCAAATTTTATAATTATGCTTTAAATAACATAAATAATAATCATTAACTGTAAACTTAACTTAAATCATTAGATATTTAAGTTTTATTTAAGACTTATATGGTAACATTTTTATAGGCAAAAAAATAAATGAGTTTGAAGGGGGACATAGGCGAAGGGAGGTTGTCCCTTTCTTCCCCTTCGCACAGCGAGATCTGATTTCTCAAACGAAATGAGGTGATAGGAAGAGAAAACTGTTGGCGGGAGATCTCTATGTTGGAAATTGATGTGTCAATTTCCTCAATTAGTGCCCGTGAACTATATCATCTATATATACGGTTCAACAACCGATAGTTATCTGAACTATCAGTAGTCTCACCCGAGATAATGCCGGGGGTCATCGAATGGCAGACTAGGCTCTCACGATGATCTTCGGGATTCGAGTATACGGTCTTATACGTTGAATCCCGATGCTTTCGTTACTCGGGCTATGAGGTCACACACATAACAATTACCGAAGATACTTTCGAGTAGTGACCCGAAAGTGAATAAGAGATTTGATCCATATTGAGGAATTTCGGTTCGATCGAGATCGTGTCCCGAACCGATGGTGCGCCCGGAATTAGTTCCGGACGCACTATTTAGGGTTTATGTATATATATATATATGTGAGATATATATTTATATATTATCATTTATTGAAATGATTTAATTAATTAATGAATTAATTAAACAAGATATGATTTAATTAATTAATTAAGATTAATTAACTAATCTCATCATTATGAGGAGTTGACATCTTGGTGGCTACTTTATGCCTTGGGAAGGCTTTGTATCCCTTGGGAAGAACTCTTGTAAGAGCATCTTCCATGGACCAAGAGGCATTAACCATATGGATGGTTAATGTGTTTGTTTAGTGTGCAATATGTTTCATCATCCATTCTATATCATAAGATGATATTGAATGTGAAGAAATCAATCTAAGTATCACACAACTCTTGTTAGAGAACAAAAACAAACACACACACTTCATCTTCAAACCCTCTAGCAAAACTCTAAGTGTTAGAGTATAGAAATTGTTCTATAGTTTGCTATAGTAGTTAGACTACACACTCCTCAATAACACACACTAGTCCAAGTGTGTCTTATTGCTATCTAAGGTATTGGTGTGGACTATTTCATAGTAGTTCCATATCACCTTGGTGATAGAAATCTCTTCAAGAAGAAAGCAAGGAGCAAGGTGTGGGGATAAGCGCTTAAAGATTTACAAAGCTTCCGCTCACGCTTCAAAGGTATAACTTTGTAGCACTACTCTTTTATATGTTAATTGTAGCATATTCACACTACCTTTGAACATATACTTCTATGAGCTAGTTTCATTGTGTAAATTCTAACGATCAACGAATTAGGGTTTTCTAGACATATGAACTATCGTAGTTCATTGTGTCTTGCAACCCCGGGATATTCCCAACATGGTATCAAGAGCTATATTACACGTTTAACATGTTCTAGAAGTGTTTAAAGTAGTACCATATAGTATATATGTCGATATATGAACCGTAGCCGATTTTCGTATTCGGAAAACCCTCCCCGACAAAACCTAAGTTTCGCGTGAGTCCAGGCAAGCCAAGGACACGGCTCCACTGGAACGCGCACCCTCGGCTTTCCCTGGACATGGAACACCTTGGCCCGAAGCCTGGTCCGGCCCCCCTGGACGCGTCCATGCACGTCCAAAGTCATTTGATGATTTCGAAACAAAACAAATCGATTAAGTCCAAAGTCATTTGATGATTATGGACGTTTTCGGTTTGTTATGGGTGACTTAGAGATTGTTTTCATTCCGGAAATAATCTTATAAGTCCAAAACATTCTTTGAGAAGTTTAAAATAGTTTAAAATTAGCATGTATGTCAAAATTTAGCTCTTCCAACATAAGATCGTCTTATGGCGAGTCTTGTGGAGGTAAGTGGGAGCACTTTGATTTTATCCAATCGGTACTAATTAAATTGATTAATTGAGTATCGAAAGGAAGTTTGAGGTTTGAATTATTATGAATTTCAAACCTTAACAAATATAACTTATGCTAAGTCTCTTTGAATGAAATCGGGTTATTAGTTCAATATGTTGAACTTATGATAGAACTTCCTAAAATTGGCTAAGTTAGTTGTTGGACAACTAAAGGTTATGATATGCATGTATGACTATGTTCACATTATTTGAATGTGAGTATGTGTGTGAGTTGTGTGTTGCTTGTGTGTTTTATTCCATTCCTAGCATGTTTATGTGATTTATGTATAATGTGTTATGCATATATAAACTGTAGTCTGAATGGAATGGGGATTTGATATGGCCTAGTATTTATTCGAAATACAGTCTGCGTACTGTCCTTGATATTGAAATACGACGCATGTGTCGTTTTACATTCTTGTATTGTTATTTCTTTTTCGCGGCGCATGTGCCATTTAATGCGAAAGTTGATTATGTAACAAGACATGAAGAGACGGACTTGGAGCATGGCGATGTCCAAGAAGACGGAGACCAAGGACTTAGTTTAGAACTAGTTAGACTAGTTTTATTTAATGTTCTTTAGGCCATATCACGTCCCTTTAAAGTGTTTATTATTCATGTCATGTTTCATGCTTACATATATTTTCTTGACGTATATGTACACCTTTTGTGATATGCATGAAATGTGGATTACATGTTTAATCTAAACCCCTCCACGTTATAATTAAGTGTTTGCCAAACCTTAAGTTCAAAGTTGTCAAACTTTCCTACGTTTCGGGTGGATCATCCCTAGATGGGCACTTTGATTCATAGGAATAGGAGGCAATGGGATTACATGCGCTACAGGTTAGCCCATCGAACCGGCAAATGTAATCCATCCCTTTATGGTGAACTAAGGTTACTTAAAACGTGGCTACAGGTTAGCCCATCGAACCGGCCCGTTTGGCAAAGGAAGTCTATAGTGTCATAAAACGACTAGTGATAGACGCCAAGAGTCATATATAATCATTGGATGATTAATATATGATAGTCTAGTAGGACTTACCCATGGATTGGACTATGAGGATGATTGCGTGTGCCGCTCATACCCAAGTCCGTGGGGTCTTGGTATACTTGTACACTTCGAGGGGTTGTTGGTACTCGTATTATTATTTCAAGCATGCTTTACTTGTATCGTATGTTTTACATATAAATTAAACTGAATGTCGTTTCCTACTCGCATGTTTTTTAGATGGCAACTGCTAAGAAATCAACTTCAAATTCACTCCGATCTACACTTGAGAAGTGTAAACTCAATGGCAATAACTTCAACGACTGGTCTCGTAACTTGAGAATCGTTCTCAAGCACGAGAGAGTCGAGTATGTTCTTAAGGAAGAACTTCCTCCACCACCCGGAGATAATGCCGATGAGTTAGAACGTAGTGCATATTGTTGGAATATCCCGGGGTTGCAAGACACAATGAACTACGATAGTTCATATGTCTAGAAAACCCTAATTCGTTGATCGTTAGAACTTACACAATGAAACTAGCTCATAGAAGTATATGTTTAAAGGTAATGTGAATATGCTACAAATAACATATAAAAGAGTAGTGCTACAAAGTTATACCTTTGAAGCGTGAGCGGAAGCTTTGTAAATCTTTAAGCGCTTATCCCCACACCTTGCTCCTTTGCTTTCTCCTTGAAGAAATGTCTATCACCAAGGTGATATGAAACTACTATGAAATAGTCCACACCAATACCTTAGATAGCAATAAGACACACTTGGACTAGTGTGTGTTATTGAGGAGTATGTAGTCTTTACTACTATAGCAAAAATGTAGAACTAGTTCTACACTCTACACTTAGAGTTTTGCTAGAGGGTTGAGGTTGAAGATGAAGTGTGTTTGTTTGTGTTCTTGTGTTCTCTAGCAAGAGATATGCAAGACTTAGATTGATGTTCTACCCATTCTATATCATCTTATGATATAGAATGGATGATGAAACACATTATACACTAAACAAACACATTAACCATCCATATGGTTAATGCCTCTTGGTCCATGGAAGATTCTCTTACAAGAGTTCTTCCCAAGACTTACAAAGCCTTCCCAAGGCATAAAGTAGCCACCAAGATGTCAACCATTCATGATAATGGAATTAATTAATCTTAATTAATTAATTAAATCATATCTTATTTAATTAATTCATTAATTAATTAAATCATTTCAATAAATGATAATATATATATATATATATATCTCACATATATATATATATACATAAACCCCAAATGGTGTGTCCGAAACCAATTCCGGGCGCACCATCGGTTCGGTCGGGACACGATCTCGATCGAACCGAAATTCCTCAATATGGATCAAATCCCTTATTCACTTTCGGGTCACTACTCGAAAGTATCTTCGGTAATTGTTACGTGTGTGACCTCATAGCCCGAGTAACGAAGGCATCGGGATTCAACGTATAAGACCGTATACACGAATCCCGAAGATCATCGAGAGAGCCTAGTCTGCCATTCGATGACCCCCGGCATTATCTCGGGTGAGACTACTGATAGTTCAGATAACTATCGGTTGTTGAACCGTATATATAGATGATATAGTTCACGGGCACTAATTGAGGAAATTGACACATCAATTTCCAACACTCCCACTTGCCCTTGGACTATTACCAATGTCTCGGATGTACACTTGCATCCTTGTCACATGATTCCCTTTGTCCTCGGTTTTCATCATAGGCTAAAGCAAGAAAGCGTGTCGCCAACTCCTATGACATAATTTCTCGTAACACGAGATAGTCTCACTCCCGTTCATAACGGGTGAATTCATAAGTAAGACTAACTCTCCGAGTGGCCAGAAAAACCTTTCCTGTATACCAGGGTGGACAAAGACCCTACCAATGCATCACCGATCATCTCACCACTACATTCACATAAGACCCAACGTACCCCATTACCACCAGTAACGGATGGGTCCGGAAGTAGTCAAAGCCTCATGCTCACGTAGCATGAGAATGATATGCATGTAGGTCTCAGAACCTCTATCATATGGCTCGTGTGAAATATAGGACACAATATCTCTTCTATAATTTCACAACGGTCACTGTCCAGTACCATGTCAAGACTCTCTTGACAATGAACCCATGTAATGATTTGGACCATCCTTTTGACTTAAGAAACAAAGTCAAACGAATCATTACACACTAGTTTGGTTGTGTCCGTTCCCAAAACGCTGGGACACACCACTAGGGACAATGTAATCACCATAGTTCTTGTCTTGAAAAAGGGGTTCCTTAGTCAATACACTTATTGGCTCCTCTTCAAGAACTCGTGATTACATGGGAATTAAAATATTTATCATACAACTATGAGTAAATATTCAATTGTTTATTCAAGTGCTATAAAAGAATAGGCAATCAATAAACAAGAAGTAATACTTTCATTCAACAATAAGAGTTTTACAAAAGTATATTTCATACATATAAATCAAATAAACTGAAATAAAGCTCCCACTAAGACTAAGACCACTCGGACCTAAGTCTAAGTCCAATAGCTGAAGTATGGAACTCATGTTTGGTCTGAGGCAATGGTTTAGTCAAGGGATCAGCTGCGTTGTCGTCTGTATCTACTTTGGATACTTTGATGTCACCTCTCTGGAACATTTCACGGACGAGGTGACACTTCCTGAGGACATGCTTGGACTTATGATGAGCCCTGGGTTCCTTAGCCTGTGCTATGGCTCCAGTGTTATCACATAACAACTCAATTGGACCATCAGCGCTAGGAACTACCCCAAGCTCAGTCATAAACTTCTTAAGCCAACATGCCTCCTTGGCTGCTTCAGAAGCTGCAATGTACTCGGCCTCCGTAGTAGAATCTGCAACTGTGTCCTGCTTGGAACTCTTCCAACAGATGGCTCCACCGTTCAGGCAGAATACAAACCCGGTTTGAGAACGAAAATCGTCTCGATCGGTTTGGAAACTGGCATCGGTGAAACCTTTTGCAATCAACTCCTCATCTCCGCCATATACCAAAAAACATATCCTTAGTCCTTCTCAAGTACTTAAGGATAGATTTCACAGCGGTCCAATGGCTGTTGCCTGGATTCGCTTGATATCGGCTGGTCAGACTCAGAGCGTACGATACGTCTGGTCTAGTGCACAACATGGCATACATGATAGATCCTATGGCTGAAGCATACGGGACTCTACTCATGTTCTCCTTCTCGACGTCAGTGGTGGGGCACTGACTTTTGCCGAGAATAGTGCCAGTTGTCATAGGCAGTATTCCCTTTTTGGAATCGATCATATCGAATCGTCTCAGAACCTTATCAATATAAGTGTCCTGTCTCTGGCCAATCAACCTATTGGCTCGATCCCGATATATCTTGATTCCAAGGATATACTGCGCCTCTCCTAAGTCCTTCATCGAGAAACACTTACACAACCATCTCTTGACTGACTCAAGGAGTGGTTTGTTGTTTCCAATAATCAGTATGTCATCTACATACAGGACTATAAATGCAATGTGGCTCCCACTTACCTTCTTGTATACACAAGCATCCTCCTCATTCTGAATGAAGCCAAATTCTTTAATTGCTTCATTGAATCGGAGGTTCCAACTGCGAGAAGCTTGCTTGAAACCATAAATGGATCTCTGAAGCTTACATACCTTCTTAGGTCCTTTTGGACATGTAAAGCCTGGAGGTTGTGTCATGTACACATCCTCCTCAAGGTTTCCATTAAGGAAAGCGGTCTTTACATCCATTTGCCATATCTCATAGTCATAATATGCGGCAATGGCTAAGAGGATCCGAATAGACTTGAACATGACTACCGGTGAGTAGGTTTCATCATAGTCAATACCATGAATTTGTTTGAAACCCTTCGCCACTAGTCTAGCCTTATAAACATGGACATTTCCATCTTTATCAAGCTTTTTCTTAAAGACCCACTTACACTCGATAGGTCTAGCACCTTCGGGTAAGTGAATCAATGTCCAGACATCATTCTGGTACATAGAGTCTATCTCGGATTTCATGGCTTCAAGCCATGACTCGCTATCTGGCCCTTTCATTGCGGCTCCATAAGTATAAGGCTCGTCGTCTTCTATCAAGAAGGATTCCCCATACCATCTATCGGGAACATGACGAGTCCTACTGGATTTCCTAAGGGTCGGTACTTCTTCAGGAGTTTCATCTACCGTGGATCTAGGGTCCAAGATAGGATCCATCATGAATGGAGGATCTACTTCCTGAAGTGAGCCTGCCGAGTTCGTTAACTCGACTTGCTCATTTGATGAGACACTTGGGTTCAATAACCCATCTCTCTCATTCAATGAGTTTCTTGAGTTCGACAACTCAACTTGCTCATTAAACGTGTCGAATGAGTTCATTAACTCATTCGGCTCATCATCTTGAACTTCTTCAAGTTGTACCGTATTTCTGACATTTTCTGATAAGAACTCTTTCTCAAGGAAATGTGCTGTCCTAGCCACGAAAATCTTATTTTTTTGGCTTAAGGTAGAAATAATACCCTTTGGTTTCCTTTGGATAACCAATGAAATGGCACAAGTCAGCCTTTGGGCCTAGCTTGTCTACGTTCAATTTCTTGACGTAGGCCAAGCAACCCCAAACCCTGAGGAAGCTAATCTTGGGACGTTTCCCAAACCACATCTCATATGGTACTTTCTCAGCTGACTTGGTTGGACAATTATTTAAGGTAAGTGCGGCAGTTTGCAACGCGTAACCCCAGAAGCTGACATGTAGGTCGGTTCGACTCATCATGGATCGCAAACTGTCTAACAGAGTGCGATTCCTCCTTTCGGACACACCATTATGCTGTGGTGTTACGGCCGGTGTGAGTTGTAAAACAATTCCACAATCTCTAAGATGAGCGTCGTGGCTCATATATTCGCCTCCTCGATCGGATCGAAGAGTCTTAATAGTCTTGCCGAGTTGATTCTCTACTTCATTTTGGAATTCTTTGAACTTTTCAAAGGCTTCACTCTTGTGCTTCATTAGATAGACATAACCATAACGGCTAAAGTCATCCGTGAAGGTAATGAAGTAGGGAAAACCACCTCTTGCAGGAGTGTTCATTGGACCACATACATCGGTATGTATTATCCCCAATAAATCACTTGCCCTTTCACTCGTTCCAGTGAAAGGTGATTTGGTCATCTTGCCCAAAAGGCATGATTCGCATTGGTCATATGATTCAAAATCAAGTGACTCAATAATTCCACTTTCGTGGAGTTTCTTGATGCGATTTTCATTTATATGACCAAGTCTGCAATGCCATAGGTAGGTAGGATTCAAGTCGTTAGGCTTGTTCCTTTTAATATTTACGTTATATACCTCATGGTCCTCATCTAGTATGAAAAGACCATTTTGGTTTGAAGCTTTTGCATAAAGTAAACCATCACGATTAATAGAACATATATTCCTTTCCATAAGGATGGTAAAACCATCATTGTTCAAAACAGATATGGAAATAATATTTCTAGAAATAGTAGGAATACAATATACATTATTTAAAACTAAGACCATCCCGGATGGTAGTTTTAAATCTATCTTGCCCACGGCAACTGCAGCAACCTTTGCTCCATTGCCTACCCGCAAGTCCACCTCTCCTTTCCGAAGGGCTCTACTGTCATGTAGTACCTGCATATTTCGACAAATATGAGAACCACATCCTGAGTCAAGTACCCAAGTAGAGTTATTGGAGGTGATGAAAGCTTCAATAACGAATATACCTGTCGGAAGAGTCCCACTCTTCTTATCTTCGAGGTACTTCTTGTAGTTCCTCTTCCAGTGACCAGGTGTATTACAATAATGACACTGGTCAGTCCCCTTAGGACCTTTACCCGGAGTTTTGGAAGTCTGGGCCTTGACTGTTCCAGTCTTGGCCTTTCCCTTCCATTTCCCCTTGCCTTTCTTAAGGGCCTTCTTGTTCTGAATCATCAGAACAGAGGGAGTAGGGGTAGAGCTCTTCCCACCCTTCAACGCAGTATCAGCCGTGCTGATCATGTTATGCAACTCCGACAACGACTTATCGAAGTCATGCATGTTGAAGTTCATGACAAAGTTACCAAACTTGTCAGGAAGGGAACGGAGGATTATGTCAACAGCCAAATCCTTGGAAAACTGAGTTCCAAAGACTCAAGTCTCTCGATGATCCCAATCATCTTGAGAACATGAGGACTGGCCTGTTGACCATTGGATAGTTTGCAATCCATGAGGGCACAAACAGCTTCGTACCGCTCATTTCTTGCCCGCTTCTGGAACATCTGTTCCAGTCTGCAGTACATGTCATATGCTGCCACATTTTCGAACTGAATCTGAAGATTCGGTTCCATGTTGGCCAGCATGAGACATTGGACATCCAATGCATCGTCCACGTGTACATCATATGCACCACGTTCTAGCTCATCGGCATCCTCATGGGGTGGAGGAGGAAGTTCTTCCTTAAGAAACATATTCGACTCTCTCGTGCTTGAGAACGATTCTCAAGTTACGAGACCAGTCGTTGAAGTTATTGCCATTGAGTTTACACTTCTCAAGTGTAGATCGGAGTGAGTTTGAAGTTGATTTCTTAGCAGTTGCCATCTAAAACATGCGAGTATGAAACGACGTTCAGTTTAATTTATATGTAAAACATACGATACAAGTAAAGCATGCTTGAAACAATAATACGAGTACCAACAACCCCTCGAAGTGTACAAGTATACCAAGACCCCACGGACTTGGGTATGAGCGGCACACGCAATCATCCTCATAGTCCAATCCATGGGTAAGTTCTACTAGACTATCATATATCAATCATCAATGATATATATGACTCTTGGCGTCTATCACTAGTCGTTTTAAGACACTATAGACTTCCTTTGCCAAACGGGCCGGTTCGATGGGCTAACCTGTAGCCACCGTTTTAAGTA